>CANYLF011111038.1:0-26745 GCA_948193215.1 Bocquillonia castaneifolia
ATTGCAATATGCTGATTAAGAAACAGGATGGATTCAAATTTGATTATGATTATAATGTGCTTATCATTAAATTAAGTTTAGGGACACATATTAAGTGTAATATTTAAATTTAATATTTTCACATGATTATGTGGCATAATACTTAACAAAACAGAATTTAATTAACTTTAAGTGGATAAACATACGGCCTATGTCATCTAAAAAAAAAGCATACGGCGTATATTATTATGTACTAATTCTCTCCTATATCAATCCAAAAGGCGATTGCATCATTATCTCTAAGATTTAATCTAATGATATATATAGATATTATGATCGATTTCAGGGAATTCCTTCCCTGATTTAAAAAAAAAAAAAGCATTGCACCATTAAGATTAATTGTTCGTTGAATTTTTCTTAAAATACCCTTGTTAAAACTCTAAAATATTATTTATGAGTTAAGTGTTTTAATTGAATTTGATATTTTTAGGTAGTGTTTGATAAAACTAAAAATTAAGTGTTGAAAAATTAAGTACTGAATTTTAAGTGCTAAATATAATAAGTCCTGAAAATTTTAAGTGTTGAATTCAATAATCTGTTTGATAATTTTAATCACTGAAAATTTTAATTTTTTTCATTAAATGACTTAAAAATTTTAAATTCTACATTTTAATCTACAATTTTAAAATATATAATTAAAATCATAAATAAATTTTAAAATATTAATTTTAGCCATCTATAAGGGTATAATTGTCAATAGTATTATAAGTCAACTAAAAGGTATAAAGGTAAAAATAATAAGTTTTTGATTTATTAATGATAATTTAATAATAATTTAAGTTTATATTAATTATTTTATCAAATAATATTGAAAAACCAACCACTTATAATTTTAGCATAAATTTTAAGTCAAAAGTTTTGACTTATCATTTTAAGTTGGTTTTTGACTTAATTGATTAAGTTAAGTTGACATTAAATCGCGTTATTAAACACGACTTAAAAGAAATAAATACTGAAATTTTTAATTTAAGCATTATCAAACACCCTCTTAATGTAATAAATAAATGTATTTTATACTTTACATTGTTATGTGTTAAAAACTACCTATTATTTTGAAACAAAAAAATAGCAAAACTGCCTATTATTATGGGATGGAGGGAGTACTAGTATACCAAACCCTTTTTTAGAATATTAGTAGTACTCCCTCCGTCCCATAATAATAGGTAGTTTTTCTATTTTATTTGTCCCAAAATAATATGCAGTTTTTAAGACTTAACAATATAAAGTCTAAAATACCCTTAATTATTTATTACATTGAAAATATCAAATTAAATTAAAAATACATAACTCATAAATAACATTTTAAAGCTCAAAAAAGGGCATTTTAAGAAAAACAATATTTTTATATTAAATTGTTAAATTTCTTAATCCATGTGTTTGTCTAAAACTGCCTATTACTATGGGACGGAGGGAGTAATATTTAAATCTTTCATGAAAACAGTGCATTTAGGAATCTGAATTACAGCTTCATTTCACATAGGTGACATCCAACTACTATATATTTAATTAATTAATTAATGTAATATATAGTTTTATTTTAATAAACCAAACATACCTAGATCTTATATTACTCGTTTTTTATTTTAACATCTCAATACAAGAGCACTTACTACTCTCTCTCTGTTTTAATTTATCTATCCTTCTGGACAAGAACGCACCCATTAAAAAATTATCAGTGTTTTTTTGTTTTTATAAAAAGTTATTGTGATGATTAATCTACCCTTTATATAGTAATTAATATTAAAGGGTTTGAAAAGAAAAACTCAACTTTCAATAACAATAAATATGAGAGAAGTGGGGTAAAAATGGAATATAATAATAATTAACTCATTGATTTCTTAAATGAACAGATAATTTAAAATATTAAATTTTATCAAAAGGACAGATAATTAGGAACCGACGGAGTAATAGTAATAAATAAATAGAAAAGGTTTTCTCCCATCCCAAGCAACGATCACTACACTTGTTTAAAATTAAAGGAACGGATTATTATGTACTAACATGGATTCCATTAATGCTTCTAATAGTTATCATTACTGATTGTGATAAGATGACCCTTGTTGCATCTTCTAATTTTAAACTTCATAAAGAATTTTTACAACCTTTTTCTCAAGTCCCCTAATAGGATTATAGATGTCATCTCTACTACAATTAAGCCAAATACAAATCACAAAAGCATTAATGTTGAAACTTAAGAATCAATATGAAAATCTCAAAAGCATATTGTTTCCATCTCAAGGATTTAGAGAACTTAAGCTGGTACAAGGACTCCTTGTTGATGCTTAACCTTCTCAGTTAAGATTTGCAAAGGACAAATGTTTTCTATAGTGGAAAAAGAAAAAAGAAGATAGAATTATATAGTTCTCATAATTTACAACATGAAAATGTTGAGTACAATGCCTAGTCCACATTTTTCTGAAGAGCAAATCTGAGTATCCACCATAAAAACCACAGGAGAAAATCGCAGAATATTTTCCTTCACCATCTTAAACACGAAACTTCAAGTTAAAAAGTTGAAATGTGACTGAACAATGGTAGAAAATAAAAATCTAATGCAAACAGAAACCAAGAGATTACTCCTACACTTGGAAGTCACAGGCAAACTATTGCTGAATCTTGTTCTTAATAAAAGTAAGGTAATATTCTCCAGGGAACAAGTCTCCGATATTCAGCCCATATTTCTTTATACTTCTCTGCACAGCGAGCTTCGTCTCTCCTTTCTCTCCATATTAGCAGAATAAGGAGATAAATTGGGTAAAAGTAAGGTACAGGGGAGCTGCAAAAAAAAAAAAAATACATTCTCTAGTGAAACTTGTCCACAATCCAACATTACAGCAACGACGTTTAAAGGAGCTCGAAACTTACCTTATCCCACAAGGTAGACTAAAGGACAGTGCCAACAATAGATCTCCGAGATAATTACAGTGCCTTGCAATCCCCCTTCAACAAGTCAACACATTGTCAAGAACATACATGAGATGAAGCATCACAGACATTGTCCATTCCAGAATCATACTAAAGGCGTACTCTGGCGGATTCTTACCAATAACCAGAAGCAAGCAGCTTTCCCCCGATTACCCTTGGTGGCTTACCCCATATGAGGGCTTTAGGATTCTTTTTAAAATCATGCTTTTGCATGTTAGCTCCTCGAAAGACCAGATACCTGCTTAGTTGTTTAAATGTTAACAACAATTTTACCAAATGACTTCAGAATAAGGGAAGTTGAAGCTTCCAGAGTGAACTATTCATCACCAGAGAGTTACCCAATCAGAAAAACAAAACAATTTGCGATGACAGCAGCTGTTGTTAGTTCCACCTTATTACTCAAAAGCCACCAACCCTACAAAAATATAACAATGATCAACATACAAGAAATGTTGCTCATATGTTCTTGTACATGATATTCCAAATAAGGAATTATCTAGTTCATAATAGAAAGGACCTAGAGAAATTCTTTTACATTATCTAAATGTAAAGTTTGTGGCTACTTGCCTGGATGCTAAAAGTGAAAGGAATAAAAACCAGATCACCGAACACCAACATGAAGCCCAATCGCTCTGCAATTATGTCCCATCTATCAAGGAAATGGATTATGGATCACACATAAGAGTTACTATAATTCAAGGAAAGAGGGAACAAAGGCACATCTTTATAGAAATCTATAGAATAGGCAAGGAATTAGAACTAGATGTAAAGGATAACCAAAGAGGAATATAAAAAAATCAACCCAAAGAAAAATTGAAACTGGCAACTATAAATAAGCACACTATCCTGATTAAATATGCGCAAATACAGAATCAAAGCCTAACATTAGGGCTCAAAATGTGGTAGATCTTGCCAAGATAAAGCAAAATATCAGATCATGATTCCAATACTAGCCATTATAGAACTGACCTGAACCCATCCATGAGCATCTGAGGTTGATCGCTCAGTGATTCACTGACTTGACCAACTCGATTGCCTATAAACCCCAAACACCAGAGCTTCCTCAGTATTCAAGGTTCTTTTGTAGGTCAAGCAACCAACTCTTACGAAACATCAGTAGAAGAAATGGTGGCACATACAACACATTTAGTCACTATATATCATTTAGATTGGAGTCTTCCTAATTTCCTCAGACATTCTGAACATTTTAACTTTTACTTGGAAAACTGTTAAGCTTTGACCCACTCCCGGTTTAAGAGCTGTAACATCTGACAGACTAAAGGTACAAGCTATAGCTAAATATCAATATGGCTTATTTTATCATTGCCTTAAATCCTGCCAACCTCTTTAGTATTTGTTGAAGAAACATTACGTATATTACTTTCAAAACAATATATCATTGCCTCAAATTCTACCAACCTCTCTATATGGCCACCATATTAGGCTAATAAGTATCAATGTTCACGGCCAAAGTATGCCCTGAAATCTTTAAATTGAGTTACATCTTGGGAAATTTGGGTCATAGACTTTGGCTTAGACCTGATTGGACGAAGCTTCTGTAATAAATCTAAAGTTCAGATAAGCTCATGGAAAACCTTAGTTCATTTTGGCAATTCATATTCCAGAACTTAAACGGCATTTTGAAATTTACTTCTTCCGTCCCAAAATAATAGACTTGTTTCCATTTTCCCACAGTTTAAGAATGGGTAGTTTTGTTAGTTAATGTATGGTAAAGTTACTTTAACATCTTCCATAAGTATTAAATATTACCTATCATTTAATCTGTATTCATTGATAAATATGTAAAGTAAAAGGGTATAATCGGAAAAGAGCAATTAATGATGCATTGAAAGGAGAAACGAGCCTATATTATGGGGCAGGTAAAAAAGTGGGAAAAAAAAGCCTATTATTTGGGTCGGAGGGAGTATTATTTTCATTTTTAACACTTCAACTCTGCTCCCAACTATTTTATGTTTTACTTCGAACATTTTGTCTATAATGATGCAGAGTAGCAGAATTTATGAGCCACTTTGGCTCTATTTCCCTCATTCAAAATGAGGCCAACCCCTTCACATTCAAGTCACAAAAAGAGAGAAAAGCAGATAAAATAACTTCTGCAAGGGAGAGGTTTAAGTTTAGAACTTACGTGGAGGTCATGTATTCCTCATAAAAGAAGTAATCCAGGATGTATAACTGACACAAGAATGCCAGACAAAAATGACATTCAGAAATTTACTGTCATGTGGACATAGATGGGAAAATAACACAAAGTATTTCTAAGCATCACTGGATTACCGCAGAGAATAGTTGGTAAAGAATCATCGAATAGCTTAAGTTGGCCTCTTGAAAGCTTTTTGATAGAATTGATAGGTTGATAATCAGCCACCCCATCATTCCAGCTCTAACAAAGAAGAATCTACAAAAGAAAAAATAAATGTTGTTAGTTTACAGAAGTTCTACCACTTCCTTTGTTCACTTGGCTAAAGATGTTACAGAGAAAAAGGATGACATGTCACATATATTATCTCTATGCTGTTAACAGCAGTAACTATCAACCAAATAGAGAGTTTTGGAATATTCAGTACTATAAGTGCATGGAATGAAACTGCACTATACAGGAACGAACCAACTAAATATATGCAGCAGAACAGTTACGGAAAGCAATTTGAAACAGATTGATAACTTAAAAGATGACACACAGGCATCATATATTACATGCATGTAGATTGTGAACTTAAACATAGACCAAAGAAGAAACATATCCAAATGATCAAAGTCAGAATTACATACTTGAGGTCAATACCGAAAAACTGTGGATTGAGCTGTATCCCAAACCAACTGTCAAAGATAGAAAGTGTGAAGATAGTAAGATCAGTGGCACAGCATAAAACAGAAGGCACTCTGCAGACAAAGTAAGGTCAACAAAGGTGATGGAAGTTTCATTTTATGGAAAAGATGTCGAATCTGTATTACAGAGTGAAGTCCATTAATGTGCATTAAATAGGCATTGAAGAATCTACCAAAATGAAGTTGATGCAACAAATAAGTGATCTGTACTTATTATCAACAAATAGTGAGGCACAATAAACAGTGATGCAGCATGCATCCGCAAAATACACTATTTTACGTTTAAGCTCTCAATTATAGGCAGTATACTGAGAAATATAATATATACTTCTTCTAGCTTCAGGTTGAAAACAATAAAAAGATGGAAAGGATGATATTAGAAACTAGATTAATTTCAATTACACAAATGTCATTGAAGAAATTATCTTGTTACAAGTACCAGTCATGTATTAGGTTTCCAGTGAGATGCGGCTTAAGAGAAGAACCCCGGTCTCGTGAATTGCAACTAGAAGCATAGAGGAACAATGTCGCCTAGAAGTAAGAAATGAAAATTAGGAGTTAGAAGGAATAAGGAAGTAACAAAGACTGCTAGTATTCAGCCAATATGCACTGGCATGGGACCATGGGTGATGCTGTTTTATCTGAAACTAAAATACATATATTACCATAGTGAACATAAGATATTTATTTTTAATTTGACAACTAAATATCTTATCGTTGTATGCTAAAAGATACAAAGAGAAAGAATTTTAACAGTCCAACAAACAGCATTAGAGTGACATAACTACTCTGTATGGACAAAACTTATCATTGAAACATTAACATATATTCAAAGTAATTCAGTATCAAACATGAAAAAACTTTGAACTGAGAATTAACAATAAATTCGAAACAAATAGAAAAAGGTTAACTCTTAAAAAAGTAGAGAAATTCGAAATGTTTCATATACCGAAACAAAAGGAGGCCTCATACTGAAAAGGGCAACTCAATTTAAGATTCAACAGAAGTAAGAAATGACATATTAAAAAGCCCCAAAATAGCCAGAATTTAAAATACAACTTACAAGAACACTGAATATAAAAGTTGTTGAAAGCAACTCAAGCCCTCTCTCTGAGATCATCTGAGAATATTACTTCAATATTAGTACTGCAATATACCTTGCATTCAACACAAACACATTAAATCACCAACAAAAATTTCCTGGCTTTAAAATAGCATTAAAAATGAGAACTTCAAATCAATTTAAATTAAACTGTTGAATCACATTACATACAGTGGGTGATATGAGATTCAATTTAGTACCAATACCAAGAAAAGCAACCAACAACAGCAATGACAACAACCCTATTGGAGAAAAGTGAAAAAAAAAACACTGATTAGCAATCCCAAGTCACAAACTTTAATAACAACCAAACAGAAGTAAGTGGAAATGGACATGAAACAAGAACAGACCATTGCAACGATAATAGAGACGAGAACCATCCTGTAAAACAACACCAGGAACAAGTTTGCCAGGCAATATGGATCCAAATATTGCTAGATAAACAAAGAATACCAGCAATATAGTAGCCTACAAAAAAATGTGAAAATGCGGAGAACATATAAATCAATGGTTACTTGTAAATTTAGAGAAATGTAAACAATGGTAGCTTTACATGACAAATATATACTTACTGAATTCCATGAAGGAATTAGAGCATTTAAAACAATACCCAGATCCATTTTTTTTCTTTTTTTATCAAATGAACGAGAATTGCAGTAAGTTGAGGTATTAGGGTCTGGACCGCTAAATGAGCTGTTGCTTGTGCTCCTGCTCTCTAGTCTTTGGATGGTAGTGTTTAGTCTATTTAATTTTTTATTTATTTTTTATGAACTCTTAAACTTGGACAAGAATAAAAATAAAGGTCCATTAGAAGTGTTGTTAAAAAGCTTTGTTTGTGAATGAAAATGGAAAAAGGAAGTCATTAGTTTAGGTTAGCATATAAATTTCAATTCAAAATGCTAACATTCGAAAAAAAAATTATGGAAATCAAGGCAAAGGCTTAAGCTTGGCTTGATCGAGGAGAATGTTGAGTTTTGTACGAGAATTAAATGTATGTCGAGTTTTTTTTTTTTTTTGATAGGTGTTGCCCACGGTGGTATCCCGGACCCATGTAACGGTTGTTCAAACTAATTCAGTGTCGAGGTGCCGGCGCCCAGCATTAACCCTCTCCCCAGGGAGCTCTCGCAGTAGAACGAGGCTACGCCTCGAACCCGCGACCTTGAGTGAGGAAGAGGGATCTTTGACCGCTCAAAGTCAAACCACACGCTCCTGGGTATATGTATATTGAGTTTTGAATGAGAATGAAATGTTCTTTTTCTTCAACATGATGGAGTCTTACTATATTGTATTGCTATATACCAGTAATAAAGTGGTGGTAATATGATGGCAAAATGCCTTTTAGATATTTCGAACTCGAGCCTCGCTTTTGTTAGGAGATGATAAAAGGGGCTTTAAAAGTCTGAAAAATTGAGTGACGACTCCCTCAAAATAAATTAGTTTGGGCACAAAGATATGAAATAAAACTAAAGCAACCATCTATAAAAAAAATAAATTGGTGGTGAAAAGCTATTGTGATATATGATAGGATTGAATATAATCGTCCCTAAACTTTGTCATTGATAACGATTTGCTTTTACATTTTTTTAAGCAATTAAAAACTACGCATTTGTTCCGTTCAATGATTTACCTCATTTGCGCTTTTTTCATTGTTAGTCACTTGGTCAAACGATTCAATAAAAAGAAAAAGAGTCAATTCAGTTCTTAAACTTAATTTTACTTAATAAAATCATTCTTAATTCATAAAAATCAATATATTATCTATAAAATTATTTTAAAATTAAATAATATTTTTAAAAAATCATATAAAATTTATAAAAAAAATATAACAAAATACTGAAATCATCAAACTACATCATAAAATTATATATATATATATATAATTATTAAAATTATCATATAAATAATCTAATAAATTAAAAATTTACAAAATATTAAAGAATTATATCTAAAATGTTTGATTTTATTAATAATAAAATTTTTAAAAATTACAATAGTTTTTTTAAAAATCATCAATAAATTATTGAAATTATCTAAAAAATTTTAAAAATCATAAAAAAATTTGTAAAATATAATACTTTTTTATCATATAAAAATGCTAAATAAATTAAATGTTCTAAAATTAATTATCAAATTACTTTTACTTCATAAAAATTAATAAAATTTCTTATAAAATTATTAAAAATTGACAAAAATTTATTGAAATATAAAAATAATTTTTCACAATTTGATCTTAGTCTAGTTGTGTGTACTTTGTAAGAAAAAATTTCAATAAAATATTTATGAATTTTTAATTATTTTATAACAAATTTTACTAATTTTTATTAAGTAAAATAATTTGATAAGTAATATCTAAAAAAATGTAATTTATTTAATATATTTATGAGAAAAAAATTTATTAAATTTTATAAATTTGATATATTTTTTTCTTGAAAATTTTGGATAATTTTAATAATTTATTGATGCTTTTAGTGTAATTTTTTTAAAATTTTTTTAATTATCATGTAAAATATTTTGGATGTAATTTTATACTGTCAAGTAAGCATTGATAACTTATTAGACTAATTATATAACAATTTTATATGTAATTTTCATAATTATCAAAATTTTTAATGATTTTTTGTAATTTTATAAATTTTAAAATATTTTATATAATTTTTAATAAATTTATTTAAATTGTAGTTAATTTAAAAAATAATTTATAGACAATTTATTGATTTTTATGAATTAACGAATTAAAAATGATTTTATAAGAATTTGAAATCTCTAGACACTAAAAGGGGGTGAATTGGTGTTTAATCTAAAACAACTTCTAATTAAAAATTAAAAGCAATATTAGGCAAGAGACAAAGAACACCAACAATTTATAATGGTTTAGGCAAATCAATCCCTACATCTATTCCACCAAAGCTTCTCTGGGTATTCCACTAATCAATCAGTGATTACAAAGTGTTTTATAGCTAACACCAAACCTTATAGAGGTGATTTTAAATGGCTAATCACTGACCCAATTCCCAAATCAAGTGTTTTTCACACTAGAACCCAAATCCCAAGGGTTTAGAATGCTGATTCTTAAACCTTTCACAACGAGATTTTAGCTCTCATCACACACAACCATAAAAAAAAAGTTGAACAACAAAAAATGAGCTCACAAGGCTCTTAACACGAGATTAAATAATAAAAATGGTTGCTAAGAAGAGAAATAGTTTGTTGGACCTTGACCTCCTTTTGATGTATACAAAACAACCCTAAATTATTACTAATTTTTACCATTCAAGTGTGCAGGTTTACAAGTGCAAATGTTCCTCTTTGAACACATTCCTACGATCATGTGTAGGGATGGCAATTATTCGGGTTTTAGCGGATATCCGCTCTGTACTGATCCGAATAAAACTGATTCAAATAGTCTTTTATCAGTTTTGAAACGGATTTGGATTCATATTTTACTATCCATATCGAATTTGGATCTAGTCCTTGGGATATTCACTATCTGAATCCAGTTTTATTAATCAGATATGAGTATAAGATATCCGCTATCTGTATCTGATTAAACTATAAAATTTTATTTCATAATTATAAATTATATTGTTTTAAATTTATTTACAATTATACATATTTTTGGTATAATTAATTAATGCTATTGAGTAGATAAAACTATTAATTTTTATTATTTAAAAAAATATAAAAGTATTCTTAAATGTAATAATTATTAATTGGATATTCGATATGAATTCGGATATCCCTGGATATTTTGTATTTGGATTTGGGCAGAACCGGATTTTAAATGGATCTGGATAGTTCTATAATTAAAAGGATATGGATACGGATAAAGCTTATTGGGGGGATCCCCTGCCCGTTGCCATCCCTAATCGTCTGTAATGCTACCACGATCGTGTGTTTATACTAAAGAGAAACAGAAGTTGTCTAGATATTTTTACACAAGCTACATTTAACGTCACAAGTTTGTGCCTAAGCATTGCTCACGATCATGCGTGACCTCACACGGTTGTGCGTTTCACTTCAGGTAGCCTTCCAATTTTGAGGCAAAGGCACACGAGGAAGAATACATGAGTCATTCATTGAGGCACAATCATGTTTCATCCCCGTGATTATGGGACATGCACTACACGATCGTGGGTAGCCAAGCCTACAGAAGAACAAGGCAAGGCTATAACACCCCTACATGACGCATATGCACGAGCCATCTTTAAGACCACGATTATAGGATGTTTGCATGATCGTGGGGACTCACTTGCACGATTTGTGGTTTTTCATAAAGGACGCGTCAGCCATTTTTCCATACCTCATGGACATGTGACACGTGGCACGCACGATTGTGGCACCAGGCATGCACTATTATGGGAAGGCATCCACACAATCGTGTGTCCTTGTACACGATCGTGGGAGTCTGTTACATAACAGACAAACTCTTTTGATTTTATCCAAACCTACTATATTTGAATTTTTAAATAGCCTAACGGCTAAAAATGGGTTTAGAACTATAAACAGAGGTTAAAAAAAAACACCTCATAAAAGGTGACAACACTTGAGATTTGAGATTGAAACCATTTAAGCTATATTTTAGCACTATTGCACTTTCTAGCAATTTTTTTGTTTAAAATTTGTGGGTTTTGTGCCTTGTGAGTTCACGTGTACTTGTTCAACTCTGTATTTGGGTTGTGTGTAGTGAGCTAGGTTCTCATTGTGAAAGGTTGGAGAGTTAGCCTTTGAAACTCTTTGGTTTTGAGTACTTAGTGTGAGGAAACACTAGGGTTAGTTCTTGGGTTAGTGATTAGCCTTGGAAAATCAATTATAAGGTTTAGTGTCAGCCTAAACACTTGTAATTGATTGTTTTAAATGGTGCAATACCTAAAGGAGCTTTGAGGAGTGGATGTAGGGATTATTTTAAGCCCAAAGCACTGTAAATCTTGTGTGTTTTTTATCCCTTCATTACTTCACTCTTATTTTTTAATTAGAAGTAGTTTTTGCTTAATCACCAATTCACCCCCTCTTCTTGAAGCCTTGGGATTTCATAGTGTAAAATAAAGCCTTAGGGTTTTGATCTCAAAATTCAAGTGTTGTAACCTATTTTGAGCCTCTATTTATAGCCTCTAACTCAATTATAATCATTAGGCTACTAAAAAAATTAAATTTATAGCGTTTTATATAAATCCAAATTAATTTGTCCAGTCTGTAACTGCCTGCACGATCATGCATAGAGGACCCATGATCATGCGTCTAACACGCACAGTCGTGCATCCTATCACGCACGGTCGTGTGTTCCACGCGTGGGCCTTAATTTGAATTTGGAAAAACTTGTTGACTTGCCTTGAGTGGACTTGAATTGACCCCTACGATCGTGCACTCCTAGATGCACAATCATGCATGTGCACTCATGATCGTGGGTCTTGCTTGTGGCTCGTGGGCAATGGTCGTGCTCTTTAAATGGATTGGAACTCTTCTTTTGGAAATTTCTTATGCACGATTGTGAAACCCATCACACACGATCGTGTACAATGCTCGCATCCAAAATGCCTTCATTTAAAGCTTTTGTAACTCTCCTACGCACGGTTGTGGGTAGCATGGGCTTGATCGTGCGTCCAAATGCATGATCATGGGTGACCATGCGATCATGTGCTTTAGCCTGAATTTGGTGTAAACCTGCACACTTAATTTAGAGCATTAGTAGGACTTAAGGATGTTTGTATACATCAAAAGGAGGTTAAGGGTCAACAGAATCTATTAAGTAAAATTAAGTCTAAAGACTAAATTGAACTTTTTTTTTTTATTGCAGTTGAAAATTTTGACATGTCGACTAACAGTGAAAAAATACAAAGGGAATAAATTATTGAAAGGAAATAAATACGAGGGAGTTTTTATTTGGATTAAAAACTATGGAGGGTAAATCATTATTAGTAACAATCTCAGAGGTGCGATTATATTTAATCTTATATGATATGTTATTTATACCTCAACTTAGACCATCCCAATGCAATGCTAAAAGAGGGTGCTAATGATATAATTTGATAGCAAGACTTAAAATTTAACTCTAATGCAATTTTAAAAATTGTGCCAAATTTGGCACGAGGTATAGCATATGCCAAAATTTGGTATTGAATGACTATTCACTATTTAATTACATATACACCATTATTGATTTGATTATATTTATTATTTTGTCTCTTTGTTTCCTTTTCTTAATGTTTCTTCTTTCCTTTTTAATATTTTTTCTTTCTAATTTAATTCATTATTTCATTTTTTTTCACTCGTGAGAATAATAAATTAACTAAGGTAATTACTATAATAATTAATTATACAACTATTTTTAACATTTTACGTTATAGATAAAACTAAAATTTCATTTTAAATATGACATTTTGCTATTTTTATGCAAAATTTAGCATAGAGGCTAAAAAATAACACATGCATTGGGATGCTCTTAGAACAATAAAATAAAATTTGGAATTGTTTCATTTCAAGTAAAACCGCGTAATTTGAAATTATTTCTCATAAGTCTTCTAAGGTACAATCTAGTGGTTGAGACATATATAATAAATCTACGAGTTCTAGGTTCGAACATCATCTTCATAACAAAAAATATTTATCATAAAAAAAAGTTAACTTGGATTTTTAGCTGACATTAATAAAAAAAAAGTTAATTTGAAATCTTTAGATGACATTTTTTTGAGATAATCTTTAGGTGACGTTAAAAGAAAAAAAAAAGAAAAAAGAGGAAATAAGTGAAATCTTTCATAATAAATAAAAAAAGTAAATATTTAAACAGACTCCAATCCTATATTAAGTTCAATTTTAATGTGACATTTAATCTATTTTAAAATGAATATTTAAAAAGGTATTTATTTAATTTAATTATAATAAGTTTTAAAGTTTAACAAAAAAGAATAGTGAATAAATTTCTATTTATACCAAACATACAAATTGTGGATTTTAAATAATATAATATTTCATAGAATTCATTTATATAAAATAAATTTTAGACACTAAAGTTAAGAATAAAAAAAAATTATATTAAGCTAGAGAACTTGCAAGTTTTAAATTTTTCACATAAATCATAATATATTGAATCTTGTAAGTTTTCGATAAAGATGTATAAAAATGAAAAACCAAATTATATACTCCAATTTCAATATTTAGTTTGATTTGAAATTTTAAAATAAAGATTTTATTCATCTAATCAAATTCTAAAAGCATTTGATTTAGTTTTAATTAAATATATTTAAATCGAGGGAAAAAATAAATCAAAATAAAAAAATCTAAAACTGAATCAATCCATTGGAGTTGATGCAGTTCAATATAAATTGAGTAGCAATCTTAAATTTCAGTACAAAAAGCACCCCAATCTATTATAAGATTATAATTTCGGAGCTGAGAGAAAGGTTTTTGAACGGTCGTTACGCCACGTAGGATTAGTAAAGCGTTAGAATATCGCCACGTGGAAGTTTAATTTATTTAGTAATTAAATAATATGTCCTTTTTCAAGTATAATCAGGACTATATTTTTAATAATTTATTATGATTATAATAAACATATATCCTTTTTCAAGTATAATTAAGTATAATATTTCAAATCAAACTCTAATAAGTTTTTTTTTTTGGATAAGTGGAGATATTATTAAGGCCACAAGGAGTGGCAGACTTACTAAGAAGGTTCGTTCGAAGGCTACAACAACTTACTAAAGAGGTAACAATCTAGTGTGATCCGAAGATCGTTGAAAAGGATCTAAATACATCCACAACTGAGTAGGGAAAGCTAGTGTCTATATTTTTAAAATGAAAAACAGCCTGAGATATACAAGAAATAATAATTCCCTCAGAGTTCATGGACTTCCCATCAAAAACATGTCTATTTCTGCACTTCCACATTTCCCATAATAAGAAATACCATAGTGAATACCAAAGGCATTTGTAAGCAGAGCACGGCACAATAAAGATCCAGAATTTGAAAAACAGAGCTATAGAGTTGGGCATGACATATGAGATATTAACCTTATTCAGAAACCAGTTCCAAAGTTGCCAAGAGCGATCACAGTGAAGGATGATATGATCCATGGTCTTTGTATTATTGCCACACGCTGAGCATAAATCATTTTCAGCCACTGTTATACCTCTTGAAGCGAGGAAAGAAAGAGTAGAGACCTTTCGTAGACAAGACAACCAAGCAAAATGTAGTGCTCTAGGGGAAGCAATGCCCTTCCAAAGCTTTTGGTAGGTAGAGACAATAATTGTTTGAGGTTGATTATTGTCAAAGTACCTTGTGAACAAGCTTGCCTTGCACCCGCCGTCTTTTTCCATCCATTTCAACTTGTCTATGCCTGCATTTGTATCAAAGGTAACAGTGCTTAGCAGCTGATGTAGTTCTGCCAGTTGTTCTGCCTCTGAGACTCGAAGTCGTCATCTACACGATAGAGTCCAACTACTGGTTGTCGCATCAAAAATAGTGATATTCTTGTGCCTGTGAAGTCCGTAAATGATTGGGAATTGAAGCTTCATTGGACCATTGGAGATCCAATTGTCGTGCCAAAAGGAGGTGTTTGTCGCTGAGGTAACCTGCACAGAAACATGCTCACGGAATAAATTAAAAATATCTTCTTTCTTAACACATAGTCGGATGATGTTTTTGCAAATGGTAGAGCAGTTTGACAAGTTCAAGGTTAACACATCATGGAGGTCAGCAACCCCCGAGGAGGAAGAGACCACATTAAACTCTATATATAGGCATATACATCGTTAGAAAACTTAAACAAGGTATGTAGTTTTTTTAATGTATTATGTTTTATTAAACTCTTTGCCTTTTAATTTATTATACTTTTTTTGTAGTCAATTTTTTTTAAATGGAAGCTTTATACTACTAATATGGAGCTAATGTATTTAAATAAAGTACACATATTTTATTGATTTTTGTTAATTCATTATGCTTTCTTATAATTAATTTTTTTTACATTAAAATCTCTTTACCACATTATGATTAGTGTACGTTCAAATGCACAAATATTAGAAGAAGAAGAAAGATGCGGACAATTATACATTATAGGTGTTTTATGGATATGTTAAAGGTAAGTGTGTACAAGCTTTTGTTGAATAAAAATATCGTTTTGCTTTGTTTATTTTTACGTTTAATTTTATTATTTTTTAATATAATGTTTAGAGATAAGTTTTTTACCCTTTATAAAATAAGTTCTTTTTAACCAAAGATGATATGCTTCGAGACCTATGTGTGGCTAAAAAATATTGAGATCATAACACATTCTCATTATCCTTTTTTAATAGTCATGTTCTTATTATTGTTGCTATTATTATTATTTGAATGGATTATTATTATCATTGTTATTGTAGCACAAACTCATGATTTTACACTCACAAACTATTATTTTTTGTAATCAAAATTCTTTCAGTTTCATTAAATTACGGTTTTAGACTCTTACTGAGACTAGGGTAAATTTATTTGTTTTACTTTATTGTATTGAATGAATAAATTGTTGTTTTTTAGCGTCGGGTAAAAATTTTTAGTGTCTATTATATAAAATTAATCAAAAAGATAGATCTAATAAAAAAATTGTAAGAATATTTCCATTTCGTTTTTTTTAAATTTCTTACACTTGAAAATTGAATATTAAAATTAATATTTATAAAAAATAAAGAAATAAAATATTTTTTTTACTTATTATTAAACATCAACCCGTATAGCGCACGGGTTAAACAGCTAGTGTATATCATAATCAAGATGATACAAGAAAATCACTCAAATTTTAGGTTTTATTTTTAAAAAAAAAAAACTCAAAATTTTGAATACAGTGTAGTGATTTTTATTTTATTATGGGCCACCTCCAGACGTACATTGCACCACAAAGATAACAAAACAAAACACAGGTGGAGCGTCAAGATTTGAAAGTAAATAGAGCGCGCAATAGCAGAGTAAAGCTCTTTCCGCTTCCTTTATTTATATAAAAAAACTACGCCTAGAGA
This sequence comes from Bocquillonia castaneifolia, assembly GCA_948193215.1. Taxonomy (NCBI): domain Eukaryota; kingdom Viridiplantae; phylum Streptophyta; class Magnoliopsida; order Malpighiales; family Euphorbiaceae; genus Bocquillonia; species Bocquillonia castaneifolia. The sequence goes on from CANYLF011111038.1 coordinate 16,895, forward strand.
TTTCACAAAAAAAAAAAAAAAAAGAACTACGCCTAGAGGAGTGAACCCTAAATAAAAAAAATTCAAAAAAGAACTTTTAAAGTGGCACAATCCTTCTTCCAGAAGATCTTTTTTTATCTCTTATCACGATGGAATTTTGGGGTAAAGTTTTCAGGATTTTCTCATTTTTTTTTTATAATTTTATTTTTATTGTGATCTCCCTTATTTTAATAATGCTGCACAATGTTGAGCTCTAAAAAATATAATGTTGATTTTTGTTTTGATATTTTTGTGTATGTTTTTGATCTTGTTGACAAGCCCTCGTTTGCTATTTTTTTGTTTCTATGTTTAGTCTCATTGGTCATCTATCAGTCTTCAGAATTTTTGCCTTTTACTGTATTTTTTTTTTAATGTTTATGGGCACTTTGCTGTGCTTGTGTTTATGGGTACTGTACTATGTTTTATGTTTATGGTTATATTGTGAATCATATGCTCTTGTACTTTTTGATTATTTGGTAGTATAATGTGTGTTTTTCATGATATAATCAAGGGGCTTTTATAAATTATTGTTTGTTTTATGGTTTTGCATTTGTAGTATGATTTTTCGCAAAACAGCTACAGTGTCAAGGATTGTGTTGCTGATTATGTTTTTTCTTTTATTTATTAGATAGTTGTTAGTTGAAATTAGTTATTTCGTATGTTTTTTAAGTTATGATTATTGATCATGTGTTTTTCAATTGATTATTAGATTTTTTTTTCATGTGGAAATGCCAATGCCATCGTGCAAAGAAAATATTTATTTGAACTTTAATTGTTAATGTGAATGTATGTTCAGGTGTTGAGGTGAAAAGTGGAGAGCCCCTTGTGGTTAAATGTTCCCACGAATTCATTGTGCACCTTTCACAGGTTCTTTACCTTTTGATTGAGAGTATAATTTAATTGGTTTTGCTACTTTCTCTATATTTTCAGTGTGAAATTATTTAAATTGCTCCTGCATATCACGTGGACAGGCATGTTTAGGTGAGGTGAAAAAGGATAAAGGAAATGAACTTGTTGTTCTGTCTGTGAAGATTGAGGATAAGAAGATTGTTATTGGAACACTCTCAGCTGAAAAATTTCCTCATTTATCTCTTGACCTGGTGTTTCATAAAGATTTTGAGCTTTCCCATAATTCGAAACATGGAAGCGTATACTTTAGTGGTTACAAGATATTCAACCAATAATATCCTTTGTTTTGGTTCTTTCTTCTGTACCCTTGTCACGTTCAAGTTTATATATGAACATGAGTTTTCTAGTTGTTTTCTGCTCATTGTTGTTGGACTTGTTGGATAGTATGTTTTGCTTTTTCTCCTTAACTGCATTTTCTCCTTGTTCCACCTCCAGTGATGATGAATCAGGTTAGTCACAGCAACAGGTTTTTGTTTCCTTTGATTTCTTTAAGGAACTTCTTCTTATTTCTAATTTTTCTTTCTATGTTTCATAAATCTCAGAGTCTGAGCATGAACTTGCTAAAGATCTTCCAGTTATTTCTATCAATGGTGGAGAATTATTATTATAGTTCTACTTTGTGCATTATATTTTTTTGATGGACACTTTTTAACAATTTGCTTGTAATAATACTCTAAATTTGCAGGGAAGCGTATGCCCGATACTGAAAAACAGCAACCTCATACAGAAAAGGCTAAACCTGATTCTGCTGGATCTAAGCAGAAGGTGAAGATTGTAGAACCAAAGAAAGATGACAGCACAGATGAAGAGACTGATGATAGTGATGATGGTAGTGATGATGAAGATGACTCTTCTGATGGGGATTCATCCAATGATGATAAGGTGCTCTAGTCTGTTTGTTTGGCTTATTTCATTTGGGCAACTAACTTGCACACCTTAACCCTGGTATAGCATTAATTGAAGCATGTATATGGGCTTTAACTGACTTTGTTTGGTATGTATTATGGATAATTTGGAGATCCAAACATGTATTGTTTGCATCCTAAGTATAGTGCAATAGTCAGCAGGCTATCCTTCTGATTGCTTTGGTAGAAATTTTGATTATGTATGACATAAAAAATCATGTTATTTTAATTTTCAATTAGATGTAGCTGAATAGAATTAGTCTTGCTACTATATGATCAAGATTCGAGAAAGTAGGTAGTGTCCCTGATTGTCTGTTTATGCTGTGGCTATGTGATTTACTGAAAGTTTATTAATTTTCATCTATTCTTATTAATTGTTTAAGCTTGTTTTAACTGATAACTAATTGTGAATTGCTTAGTTAGAAATTTAGAGTCCTTTCTGGTGAAGTGTTATGGCTGTTTTTTGTTTGTATTCCAGGAATATCTTTTTAGATGCCAATTTTAAGTCTTTTTAGAGTGATTAGTTTTAAGGGTAGTAAGTTTTTCTAGCTTTTTTAACATCTTAGTATTTTTTTTTCCATTGATGCTGATGACTTATTCTGGTGGTTAGTGTGCTGCTTTTTTAATTATTGTCCAGTGTTGGTGTGACAAGTTTTGCTTATAGTAGTTGGTATTTTTTTAGGATATGATGACAGCCATTGGTGAGGATGATGAAGGTGGTGATGGTAGTGACGAAAGTGATGATGACAGTGATGAAAGTGGTGAAAGCGACGATGAAGATGAAGAGGCACCAACAATGGTAAGAGTATATGCTGCATGCTTGCCATTGAGCAAATTCAAGTTGCTACATCTGCCAAACCTTGCCTTGTATTTTTCTTAAAATGAACATCTATGACTGGCAGTATCTATGATTTGTTGTACTTGATTCATACAGTTGAAGGCTGAACAGGGAAAAAAGAGATCTGCTGTATCTGTTAAGAAAACTCCCGTTCCTGATAAGAAGACCAAGCTGGTTACTCCTCAAAAGACTGGTAACTTCTAAGTGGTGTCCCTTTTGGAAGGAGTGGTATTTCTATGATCTGCTTTTACTGGTTGTTGAGTTTGTGCGGTGAATGCTTTTGCATCAGCACTTTTGGTGGGAGCTAATTTGGTGGTTTTATAGTGCCTTCTTTATCTATTTATTTAATCTTCTTTCTCTGCAAGATATTTATTCTTCTTTGATTGGATATTCAACATGTTAAGTATGCCATGTTGCCTCTTTGACTTGTTTACTTCAGGATTTGACTGAAGACAAAGATGTGCATGATTTTAGTTTGTTTCCATGTGAATTATACTCTTTATGTCGTTGAAGGTTCTTGCTGATCGTTTATGCAGATGGGAAGAAGGCAAGTGTTCACGTAGCGACACCTCACCCTTCAAAGAAAATTCTTAAAACTCCTGCTAGCAGTAGCCAGAAGGAGCAAAATCAAAGATCTTTTTCTTGTAAAGCTTGCAACAGGTAGTTACCCTCCACAAGCTCATGAATTTCATATTTTGTTGCGCTAGAGCCTTGTATTTAACCCCATTTGCAGGTCATTTGGCTCAGAAAATGCTTTACAATCTCATTCGAAGGACAAGCATGGTGTTGCATAGTGAAAAGGATGGGAGTGGATAACTGTCTCTGCCTACTCCACAAGAGACTGTGAAGTCTAGTAAATGTTAAATGTGAAGTGAGATCTTAGTGTAGTAGTTTCTCTTAGGTGTTTTGTTGGATATTTTCTGTGAATTGTTTTAGTTGGCCAACCGTTTACATTTTGGATAGAGATATTGTGATATTTTGAATGATTTGGCATCAAATATTGACTTGGTTTGCATTTGTTGCAAGAGCAGAAAGACTTGAAATTTTCTCTTCATAGGTCGCCGAACTTTCGATTCAGAATTTTAGATTTTTACCTTTTCCATAACCAGGTTTTAATTTTAGTTTAATGGAGGTTTTTTCCTGATACATCTCAACAGCCATCTCAGTTGCATATAATATTTCCTGTTCTATAATAATAATAGGTATGTTAAGATGAACACATTAATAGTCATTTAGGGACAAATATATTAATCAATCAAGTTAGCAATTTATTTCTTAAAACATCTTTATTTAAACTTTAAAATATTATTTACACGTATTCAATTGAGAGATTGATAATTTTCCTATAATAATTTGAGATTAATAACTTTAATACAATAAACAAAGGTGTGTTAGGCTTTATTTACTCGTGCATTCACTTGGTATTTTAGATTTTTACTCATGTACTCAATTGACATTGATAATTTTATATAGGTTTTTTAGATTTTATATACTCATGTTTTAATGAGTGCTTATGGAATGGAGCACTACCCGAAAACAAAAATTAAAGTTCTACTCAATTTTAAAAGGCGGTATGATATTAAAGAAAAGAAATTCATCATGTGACAACTACTGCCCTCTATATTGATAAATACTTTTTATCATTTTAAAAGAGATAATATTCTTATATATATATATATTTTCACTAAATTTTAATTTTATCCTAATATTTAAATTGTTCTAATTTGTTCCTCTATCCAATAGGGTGTATCTCAATAGTGCCATATGCTGAATATGATGTCTATTGACATCATTGAATGTTTGATATATCTATAAAAAAATATATTGTCAAAAGATTTAAAATAGAAAATAATATAATTAAATATATTTAAAATAAACCATAAATATAACAGAGCAAACGGATGAGTGTGAATATAAGGATGAATAGAATTTTTTTATAGTACATATAAGATTACTATTCGTTTTTAAAACTTATTCCCTTTTACTTTGAAAAGAGGGTAGGATTAAATAAATAATTGATAAATGGAATGTTAACAAAAATTAGCGAAATGCAATAATTCCCAGCCATCAATTTTAATTGAAAAAATCAGTACAGGCTGGAAATTCATTTCAGTCCATGATGAGAAGAAAAATAATCAAACCTAGAACACATCTAGTAGCCAAATTCTGTTCATTATTTTTGCATCTGCATCCTCTCAATAGAAAATAACCGGCAAAACCTAGTTGCAAACTTCTCTTCATTATCAACAAGTGATGTATAAATCAGCAGCCTATTGCACATTTTTCATCAGGCTCAAATACCGCTACCAAAATGAAAACAAATTTCTTGAACATAGAATATCATGGATCGCATTGAATTTCTAATATTACAAAAGATAACAAATACTACGCAAGCAAGTTCAAATATTATACTCTTCCTGGACACAAATTCAACGCATGAAGCGAAAATGAAAACGAAAACTCAACAACATTTGAACTGAAAAAAAGATGATAAATTGCTGCTTCTCCATAAACACAATCCCTAATCCATTAGTTGAATCTCAGAACAGTGAAGGATCATATCAGCTGCTACAATGGCAAAAGAGCTTTCTCAATCCTTCGACAACATAACGCTATATTCCTGCATACACGCTTTGCAGATGAACAGCCAACCTGTATACAAATACCACTGTAAGCTGCCATAAAAGATTGAGGCCGATCCTGGGAAGCAGGAAAGCCTGAACCTGCAAAACTCGTAAACTACATGAGATAACAACTTTCAAGGGAAAAATAATATTTATAGTCAAATGACCCATGCACAAATTCCTGGAAGATTGGATTACCCATTATTTCTCTCTTCAATTGACTATAATCAGATGGGTAAATCGAGTAGATAAAGCCTCCTCCTGTGTTCTTTTAGTTGAAAATGTGTAGTGTGCAGAACTAAAATGTGTGTGATCTTCTTAATAAAATGAAAATCAAATAACTAGTTTGGTAAAATGTGTCAATGGGAAAATCACCATCTTTTGGGGGGAAAAAAACTTGCAGAAGAAAAAAAGAATTGAGATAGGAGAACTAGAAAGGCCATTTTTTCCCTCCCATTCCCTCCTCTTTTTCCCCCCTATTCTTCTTTTCCTTTTAACTTAATAAGGCTGTTAATAAGGCAAAAGTCGGAATTTTACTTTCATAACACAAGAAAGTGGACCTGTACTCCACCTGCACAGTGGAAATGGCAGTAAGCTACATTATGGAAGGGCCATCTATCAGATGGAAAAAGTGGCTTACTTTTATGCGCAAGAAAAGAAGTTTTTATTCAATAATACAAAAGCTTAGCTGAGGGACAAACCAGATAACTCAAATGATCAGTAAATGCATCCACCATGTTCCTAGTGGCGCTGATCATCATCGTCATCGTGACCTCCATTCCTTGTGTCACCGTTGCTGTTCCGATCATCATCAAGGATCTGCTTGGAGTTATTGTCAGTCTGTTCTCTCTCCCTATTCCACTGCTCAATTTTAGCCCTTCTTTCAGCACTGCTCTCTCTAACAGGGCTTCTATTCCTCCGTCCTGCAGGGCTTCTGCTCCGTCCTCTGCGTCCAGGGCTTCGGCTTCTAGGCCTCCTGCCCCTGTCATGGTAACGATCCCTATCCTCATCCCGCCTGCCAGAACCGCGGCCACCATGAGGGCGGTCATCATAACCACGGTGTCTACTAGGGCTATGGCTTCTACTGCGGCTACGCCTTCTCCTACTTCTTCCAAATAATCGTTTCCTCAACTCCCTAAAAACACACAAATAAGAGAAAATCACTACACGAACAACACAGAACACCCTACCCTAGCCTACCTAAAATAAAAATAATAACAACAATTAAAACACAGAAAGTGTGCGACCTGCTAATCTTCTTCAAATGCATGAAGTTACAGTAACCACCACGATTGCACACATTTTCCTCGTACTGCCTACAGGTAGCTTCACGAAAATCCGTAACAGGGGAGTAGTCAACAATGATCGGACGGCCTATCAATAATTTCCAGTGTTGGAAAAACAAAACACGAATAGAAATTCAATTAAATCCAATTCAATAGCATTCTTCGAATTAAGCATATAGGAAATAAGAAAAACCTAAATTTTAGAAGAAAATAAAAACAAGAAAGAAAAACCTAAATTTAAGAAGAAAATAAAAACAAGAACCTGCATAAAAGCGACCGTTGAGATTGCGAAGAGCATTAGCAGCATGATCTTCCTCGCGAAACTGAACATAGACATTGCCAACCTACACAAAAAAAAAAATAAAAAATAAAATAAAATGAAAAAAAAAGAAAGAATAAAAAAATAAAGGAGTGAGAGTACCATATGATCAGCGAGATTATCGCAGATATTCAAGCTCTCAATATCGCCGTATTTACTGAGCTCTTCGAAGAGGTCTTGATAGAAGTCTTCAAAGTGGTCTTGGATCTTGCGAGGATCGAGAGATTGAGACTGAGACTGAGGATCGACGCCGGGAGTCAGCATGTCGGGACGCTGATACATGTTTGATAAGAGAAGAGTCGGACTTATACTTGGTTTTGTATGTAGTCGAGAACATCGGTCGCCGTGTCTACATGCTCCTATTTTGAAATAAAATGGACAGTTTACTCTGTCTTTCTCTGTTCCGAATATTGACGCCAAGTGCTCTGCCATTTTTTTTGCCCTAAATTTCTTTTGATCTCTTTCAAGGGTTTTTCCAGAATTAGATCTCCTTTTCCTTTCTTTACTTCTTATATAGGAAGAAGGAGATTACCTCATAATTAGTATTTTTATACAATAAAATTAGAACCCTCTATCGACAAGGCAGGTTTGCCCGAGAGGTTAAGGGGGAAGACTTAAGATCTTCTGTACATGAGTACGCGTGGGTTCGAACCCCACAGCCTGCACTTTTCTTTTTTTCTTTTTTAATATGGTAAATTCTATGGTCACTTTTTCCCTCCTCCAATTCAACCTTTCTAAACCTCTATTATTTAATAAAAAATCAATTCACCGAATGTGTATAATTTAATAATTTTACTATCTATTTAAATTGATACCTTATAAATTAATAATTTTTATTATTTAATAAAAAATCAATCCACCGGCTCCGTGAAACGTGTATAATTTAATAATTCTACTATCTATTATTTAATATAAAATATTATGTACCTATATGTAATTATTAATTTATAGAATTACTGTTATTTATATAAACCTCATGTACATTACTTTTTTATAATTATTTATATCTCGATAACTATATATTTAGAAAATACTTTATAATTTATAAGAAGTGAAATGTTTGAGTAAAATATATTAAAAAAACCTCCATTATTGATAAAAAAAAAATTTCTTCTTTCACAATTTTTTTCATATTAATTATACAAAATACATAAAAATATATAATAAATTATATGATATTTTTAAATAAATTATAAATTACTAATTTCTATTATTTAATATTATTTTATTCCACAAATCATATTAATTTAGAGAGGTTTTATTATACTTTAATTTCACTTTGTTATAAACACTATAAAATTAAAATGGACTTTGATGATCCAAGGATGGTTAATTACAGAGTAAAGATTAATTAGTTATTAAAAACGAACTTACAGCAGCATGCAGCCTTTTTTTTCCACCTTAAACCTCAAACTTTATTTTCAAAATTATCTACTTCATCTGCCCCATTTTAAAAGTGGCAAACTCAATTTTTACTTCTTCCATTTAGATTTTTTTTTTTAACGATCTTCCATTTAGATGTCACGTTGCTATTTTTATAAAATTTGAATTCACCTTCTTTTTTAATCGTTTCCTTTCTTCTCACGATAATTTTTGTGCAAATGGAGAAAGTCCCTTCTAAAATGAAACCAAAATGTTCGACTTCACTACTGTTCTTTAAATTAGATATGCTTATCTATTATCTAAAGAAATTTTTAGGCATATAGACTTTATTTAGCTAGAACTATCATAAAATTATTCATTTTAACCTCAACTTTAAATTGTATTAATCTGTTTCAGAATCTTTTCGAGTTGTATCAATTTTAGTCAACTTCTAATTGACACATGCCTTGTCTGACATGTCAAGCTGACGTGTCTCCAAAAATCTGAACCACCCATCCCACATCAAAACTCACCGTTTCATTTACTCCACATCAGAAACGGTGTCGTTTTTGCCCTCTTTTCCTTTCCTTTGTCATTAAATTCGTGAGTTGCTCAGGGGAAACAAAATGGGGGCTTAGGGTTTGTAATCTTCAATCATTTGATAATGGCTCACCAATCTTCTGCTGCATCATCTTCTTGAGAGGGTCAATCATCATTTGTTGAAGGTTCCGAAAGTCCTCAGTCATATAATTTTGTTGGTGGAGAAGTTTTGAACTGCAATTGTAGTAGGAGAGTGAAATTGATGATTTCAAGAACCCAAAACAATCCTGGGCGAAAATTTTGGGGTTACGGTCATAATGAAGTGAGTAACATTTAATGTGGATATTTTGTGTATAATATTTCTGTTTATTGAGTTTGCATAGTTTGATTGATATGGACATTGCAACTTCTTTAGATGGCATGATGATTGGGTCAATGAGAGGACACTGATGCTGTTGAGTGAAGTTAGAGCACTGAATAATCATTTGGGTATAATGAGGTCAGAGGTTGCAACTGAAGTTTCAAACGGAATTGAGCAAAGAAGGTCAAATGCACAACTTAGGGCTGAGCTTAATTCTGCAAAAGAGTAAATTGAGGAAGCTATAACAAAGGAGAAGGACTTGAAAAAGGAAAACCTCATGTTGAAACAGAAGCTTGAAATGGAAAAAAGGAACAAAGGTGGCATATGGTTTTATAAGATTGGGTTTTTTATGGCAATTGGTTTGCTCATGTTAAAGCATTATGTTAATCAGTAGATTGGGTTTAATTGTTTGTTAATAGATGGTTAGGAAGGTAGCATAGAAAGTTATGTTTTTTGTTGTCAAAGGTTTTATAAGAAAGTAGTAATTTCTGGGTAAAAGTTTGATAGGAAGGATTGAATGCAACCTGTTTTGGTAATAGGAATGAAATGGTATTTGGTAGCCTGAAATTTTTGATTTATATCAAGTTAGCCACAACTTTTATAAAACTATCCATGATAGCCTCAACTTTTCAAGTTCTATCAAATTTAGCCAACTTATGAATCTATTTCTGTGAGTGTAAATGGCTAGA
>CANYLF011111264.1:0-15848 GCA_948193215.1 Bocquillonia castaneifolia
TAATTTATTTATTATCTTCAATATGATAAAAATTTTATTACATGTTTAAATGATTTTAGGAATATTTTTGAGAAAATTAACTAATTTTAATATTTTTTTTTATTTTTGTGAAACTATTGTACTTTTTTAGAAATTTATTAATAATCAAATCAAATATTTTCAAAATCATTTTTTTCGTTAAGTATTTTTATATAATTTATTAGAGTAATTAAATGGTAATTTTGGTAATTTTATTTTTAGAATTTTATAACATATTTTAATGACCTCTCCTCTTCCCCTAGTCTGGTCCCCTTCTTTATATCGGTCTTTGTTGCAAAGCTGAGGTCGAAAGGAGCTTTGGGAAAGTAAAGTCCCCAACTGGTCTTGATCGACCAACTGTCGAAATGCCCTTGCTTGGGTCCGCTCTTCACTTCCGGGGTCAAGTCTTTTGACAAGTGATAAGTCCAAACGGCTCTTTACAAGGATTCTGGAGATCTGGAGAGAGGAAAGAAGATTATAGACTAGTTTTCCAGAGACAGAGTTCAGTCTCCTATAATACAACTGGCACATCGTATGGAGTGGAAGAATAAAGGTTAAATACATACGTCAGTGATGGTGTGGTTTTCAAAGCGAACCAAGTGTATCAAGGAAGCGGAAACAAGAACTCTTAATCAGAGCCAGCATTTTATGGTGGTAATGCTTCTTTCAAAGGTACGGACTTTAGTCCCGGTATGTTTAGTGGTTGAGTGAGGAGATGATAATTTAGCAGTAAAGATAGAAGCTGGAGATTGGCCAAAAAAACCTCTTCTCTTTCTCAAGGAGAAAAAAAAGAGAAAGGAAAAGTAAGTAAGCCAATTTCTTGGAAAGTTCTTTCGATCCAGTTGCTGGAAGGTTGATTAACAAAAGAGATTAGGGATAGGAATGCGATATTGTATGCGTGAGGAAGTCTTTCCAACTATTCCATAAAGTGAATGGAGTGTGTGCCAATGATTAATTAAAATCAGAGTTGGGAATATGTCTAGTGTTTCGATCAAATTCCTTGCCCCAAAGTCAAGGACTACAGGAGAAAGATTCGCGGAGTAAGTCTTTCCAACAGGTGGACTTTCTTCAAGAATAGCAATAAAAGACAAGAAGGAGGGGAAAAGACTATGACCTAGAATCAGGCATTAGCAGTCCTAGAGCAGGTCTTGGGGAGGACACATACCATTTTGATCGCCTCTTTCACGATCTTTTCTATAGGTAAAACTACTGTGAGTGGTCTAAACTTCGACCCTGATTTCTTTCTTCATATTGTAAAGGGGAGCGAAGCCCTTTTTTTGCTCCCTGTATTGATTATTATAATTTATTTAAGGTTTTTAAAATTTTGAATAAATTAATTTAAATTTTAGTTGATTTTTAGAATAATTTTATGAAATTGATTTTGATTTTTATGAATTAAAGTGATTTTATAAGAGTTTATGGAGTAAAATAAAATTCAGGTATTAAATTGAACTTTTTTCTTACAAGTCAACTCTTTGACCTGTTGGTTAACATCAAAAATAACATGAAGGGGGTAAATCGTTGGACGGAGCAAATGTAAGGAGGTTTTTAATTGACTAAAAAAAACACAGGAGATAAATCATTACCAGTGACAAATCTTAAGGTGGCAATCATATTTAACCCTATTTTAAAAGTAAACAAATCAGGGTCTCATTCGGATATCGGACTATCCAAATCCATTTGCCATCCGGTATCTTTATATTAATCGAGAATTGAAATTTCAGAAGAGAAAAATGGCGCAGTTCTGGAAACCTGGTGCAGAAAAGCCTCGTCTTCTAGACGACGAAGAAGGCGGCGTCATTTTCTTATCCTCTTCCGCCTCTTCCTCTTCATCCGGGTAATCTGCATCACTTTATTTAAATACTTATTGTGAATTTTTTAAGAAAAAAGTGTGAATTTTTTTATGTGCTTTGCAGTTATGGATATGTGAGTATTGAAAAGCAGAGGCAGAGATTACCTGTGTACAAGTACAGAACGGCGATTTTGTACCTGGTTGAGACGCGCGCTACTACTGTCATTGTTGGCGAGACTGGTAGTGGCAAAACTACTCAAATTCCTCAGGTTAACTTTATTTATTTGTTTAATTTTTTTGATTATCTGAATCTTAAGTTAGTTAGTTCATTAATTAGTCAATTAAGAAATTTGTTATTTCAAATTAAAACATAAAAGACGCATTGTTATATGATTTTATTGATTCTTACTTGATTATTTACTGTGTTTAAATTTTTACGGGGCATTGTTTGGATTCAATCACATGAAAATAATGTTATAGTTTTTTTTATATACCGCTAGTGAATTATCGCATTGGCATTTGGCATGTGCAAATGATAATTGTTTCATTGCTTAAATTAAATTTACAGTATCTTAAAGAAGCATGTTGGGCAGATGGTGGACGCGTCATTGCTTGCACACAACCAAGACGATTGGCCGTTCAGGTCTTGTTTTTAAGCTTGAATATTTGCATTAAGCATCTGTTAGTTATATAATAAATCTCAACCTTATAAGTTAGGTTTATATGCTGTCTGAAAATTTTGTGATGTTTAACTTTATATGGTTCTTTTTGTAGTAATATTTATCTTACAAGTACTGTTGGTACTGATATGCTTAGGCTGTTGCTTCAAGGGTTGCTGAAGAGATGGGAGTCAAGCTTGGAGAGGAAGTTGGCTACACTATTCGATTTGAGGATCTTACTAATTCGGTGAGCCAGCTTATTTTCCTTTACAGTGGCAAACCTTTTTATTTCTGGCCTTTAGCATTTCTTTTATTTCATCATTCCAGGCAATTTTGTGCAGTCAATTGTTGACATCTTAAGGAGAATTATACAAAATTTGGTTTGCTTCATTCTTTGACTGCCCGCGCCCAAAAAAATAAAAATAAAAATAAGAGAGAGAGTGTGAGAGAGAGAGACTCATTTCTCGCCCCAACCCCTAAGAAAAGGGGTACTAAATAGGGGCTAATTGCTTCGCACCTGACTGTGATAGCCCTCATAATGCTGTTTTATTTTCGTGCTTGATAGTTCTGTTTCTGCAATTTGAATGGTCAAACTATCTTCTTTTGCCAGTGCAGGATGTAACTAGGATAAAATTTCTCACAGATGGGGTTTTACTTCGAGAAATGATGGATGATCCTCTTTTGACCAAGTATAGGTACTAGTTATACCCTAAACAAAGTCTCATAATGCCTCTTTACCTTTTTTCTAAACTACCTCTGTCCATTTAATTTTAATATTTTGTGCTGTTTTTGAGATGGGAAGGCATTATTCTACTGACCAACGTATTTACAGTGCCGCTAATTAATATTGTATGATCTCGTGTTTGTCAGTGACCTTTGAAATGCAAATTACATCCCTAGGTGACACAAAGCTTTATTTCTCAATTGGTTAAACTTAAAAGAATACTTGATTGGCATTCAAAATTATCTGTTTATACATTAAATAATGACATTCTTATATGACCTCTTCTGTTTCATAATGCTAGATGAGGCTCATGAGGGGCCTATATCAGCTTATGTTTAGTGGGTCATCTCTCCTTTTTTCCTTTTCTTTCCCTTATTTTCCCCCCAATCTATGGGTATGCCTTTCTATTCATCTTTGGGTATGCATGTAACCCTTTGCCAAATTTATAATCTCAGTGTCATAATGGTAGATGAGGCTCATGAAAGGTCTATATCAACTGACATTTTGCTGGGTCTCTTGAAAAAGGTAAAGGCTTTGTTGCCTTTTACTTATTGGTAGTTGTTTAAGGAACTAAAACTTGTATAATTTTCCTAGTCTGCCCTATCTTTTCTTTTGAATTGATCTTGACTTTTCAAATTTCAGATTCAGCGCCGTCGACCTGAGTTGCGGTTGATTATATCCTCTGCTACAATAGAAGCAAAATCTATATCTGCATTCTTTGAAGCCAGGTATCAATTTTTTTCATATGTGAAAGAGGGAAGGAAGACAAAGAGGGCATGTGAAGTGGAGGGGATTTGAATGTTCATTCTGATGTTCTCTGTTTGTTTTAATTTGTAAACCAGCAGAAGATGCCACGGACTTGAAGCACATGAGCATGGTCCTAGGAAGGATCCTGCAATTTTATCAGTTGAGGTATATGTTATGGCTTTATATTGCTGTCATTTTTAATTCTTTTCTTGCTTTCATGATGTAAGCTCTTGTTTGATCTTCGTAAGCTCTTGTTTGATCTTTTCTTGAAGTATTTTCCATAATAATTTTGTTAATATAATGTCCAGGGAAGAGGGTTTAATGTACAAATTCATTATGTTGAGGAGCCAGTTGCAGATTACATCCGAGCTACTGTTTCTGCAGTATTGTCAATTCATAATCAGGTAATTTGAGGTGTACAATGTCTTTATCTTAGAAATTTTCTTGAAGTACCTTAAATATGATACTTGGGCACCAGCATCATTCTGATACTTTGATGGGAAAATCCACAAAAAGGATGAGTTTTGACATCTGGACAAGTATCTGAACTTAACATAGTCTATTAAATGCTATGCTAATTTTTTTTGTCTGATATACGACAGTAAAGAAATTTAGTTTCCTGGAGGATATACCTTTTCAATTGTGGGATTAGGAATGTGATGGTATGCTAACATGTGCAAGGTATTTGTTGCCAGGAACCTGCAGGTGATATTCTGGTATTTCTTACCGGTCAAGATGACATAGATGCTGCTGTTCAGTTGCTCACTGAAGAAGCTCAAGCAAATAGAAAGAACCCTTTAGGTATGAAAGACACTACACAGATTTGAGCTTGATGCCATTCTACGTATGATCACTAATGTCAGTTTCAACTTGCAAAGCTGTGTTTTATCAGTATACTTGCACGTATATTTGTTGATAGAACTATGAATAGGCCATTGACAAATCCATGGGAATGGATCTGTATTTCCCTAAGCACAGAAAACACATCAAATCACTCACATCTGCAAGCGTGCCTATGTGGTTTGCATTTGGATAGGACCTCTGGCTGGACTGCTTCAGTTCTGCTTCACAATATAATGATACTGGAAAACAAACTATTTGGTGCAGCTCTTGTCTAGCACTAAGGTTGATTCAATTGGTGGCAGGAAATCATATTTAATTTACAGAATATGCTTTTTATGTCATAACTTATGTATTGGACATTGTTACATGAATATAATTCTTTTCAGGATTGATTGTTCTTCCTTTGTACTCTGGCCTCTCACGTGCAGACCAGGTCAGTGCTATCAAATCAACATTCTTAGGGTTTGATACTCTGATCTATGAATATGAACCAAACCTTTTTGCTTTCTTTATAGGATATGGTGTTTTCACCCACTCCTAGAGGGAAGAGGAAAGTAGTCGTATCAACCAATATTGCTGAGACGTCATTGACTTTGGAGGTAGCAGCCTCTTTTCCTTCTAAAACAATACTTCTGTATCCGATCAATTTGCAGTAGTAGGCAAAGTGCTAAAATTTTTTCCTTGTTCCTGATTTGCTTCAGGGCGTTGTCTATGTTATTGATGGTGGATTCTCGAAGCAGAGGTTCTACAATCCGGTAATTTTAGCACTGCTATATTTTGTTTAAATTAGTTATTGTTAGTTTGGTTGGCTGGCAATGGATTTAGGGTTTCCTGAATGAAGAGTTGTGTAATATGTATTTGTTACATGAAAAAAAAGGTTCTCTTCCTTGAATAACTTCAGAGGTTGCTCTCTTCATTAAATTGGCATTGCTATTTTGTGTTTTAAGTTTTTGGACTTTTTTTTTCATTGTTAACATATAGTCAACATGAACTTGATTAGTTGATTCAATGATCATTGTTAGAGAATTGAAAGAAAAATTCACTTAATGACATGGAAATATTATCTTTCTCACTCTTTTCTTTAGTATTTTTAGTTTTTTTTGTTTCATTTAAATAATTTTTGCTGATCTCTAGAAGTCTGCATAGGTGTCAGGATCAGGATTGGCAAATGGTTAATATTTAAACTGCTTAGTGTACAAGTATGCTTTGTGAGCTTACAATCTTTTCTCAATTCATGAAAATTGGTCCAAAGTTTTTTCATGTGATAACCACCATTTTTCATATGTATGTATATCTGTGCATATATAATGTTTTATTCTGTTTGCATTTGCTTTGCTGCAGGTATCAGATGTTGAAAATCTGGTTGTGGCACCAATATCTAAGGCATCTGCTAGACAGAGGGCTGGTAGAGCTGGAAGAGTTCGACCTGGGAAGTGCTACAGGTGTCTAAACATGCACAACCTGTTTACATTTCTTTTCTGAAAATTTTGATGAACTAATGGGGATCACTTGTAAAGGCTTTTGATCTCTTAAGCACCCTGTTGCTCAAACATGATATAACAATGGAACTAATTGTGTTCATCTAACTAAACTTGATTTTTTGTGGCTCTGTGACTTGAGGCGTGGAACTTGCACTAACTCATCTTGATGTTCATTTTATAATCTGGTCGGGCAGTGAAATATCTATGTGCCCAAAAGCTTGTCAAGTGTAAAAGCATCATTGTCCTATTTTCACCAATGCCACTTGCTAGCTTTCTGCTCAGAGGGATGGTATTTTCTTTAAAGAAAAAACTTTTAGGGCTATTCTTATAGTTGGTAGAACATCAAACTCCAAAGCCTAAGCAGTTGGTTTAAATGATTTATGTGGTTCTGTTCTTACCGAGAAGGTATCTTCTTAAACATGTCCTTTTGCATATAGGCTTACTGAATAAACAGAATGTAATCTAGATGGTTCAATAGACTGTTTAAAAAGAATAATGGTGAATGTTTGATTAAATTTCAAAAAACGTAGATGCCAGATTATAACATCTAACCCAAGAACTCTAATTGTATAGAGACTAGATGCCAGGTATTTTCTTAAACATGTCCTTTTGCACATTTTTGCCAATCACCAGGGTTCACTTTATGAGCTCATTGGTTAACTTTGAACTCTTCTTCTTTGGTAATTATTGTTTCTTTCTCATATTTGTATATTAGGTGCATTATGTATGCACTATGCATGCCTACTGCTCACAAGGTAGTAAATGTATTTTGCTGCTTGCTACCAGGTTATACACAGAAGAATACTTTTCCAGTGAAATGTCAACTCAGGGGATTCCTGAGATGCAGCGATCAAATCTTGTTTCCTGTGTCATTCAGGTAGAGAATTCATCAGTGGTTCAAATATGTTTCCATGCATGACTTTTATATTGTATTGCGTTGTTGTCAATAACTTCTTTTGCTGAATATTCATATGATTTGTTGAACCCACAAGCTTTATACCCTATATATTATCACGAGCTTTTGAATTGAAAGTGCAGTTTTCTTTCTTTCAGTGTGTAAATACTGATGGCAATTTATGATATTACAGCTAAAAGCCTTGGGCATAGACAATATACTAGGCTTTGATTGGCCAGCATCTCCATCTCTTGAAGCATTGATTCGAGCACTTGAAGTTCTTTATTCATTGGGGGTCCTTGATGATGATGCTAAACTTACTTCACCACTTGGATTTCAAGCAGCAGAGATTCCGCTGGTATGCCACAATCACTTATTTTTACCAATTTTACACAATTTTTAGCTTCTTGTTCCTGCCTCTGTTACTGTTTTGATTCATGGATATGTTATTGATTGCATTTTTGGGGTGAGTCAGGTGGCTGTATAAAATCTTTAATGTTTTTGTTTGGATTAGAAGTGAATGGGAGAAATGAGGACCTGCACGCCCTAGTGTCCTACAATACCGTCTGTTGAAGTTCAATTTTTCATTTTTTAAAAAAGGAGAAAATTTTGCATATGAGAGATGAAATGTTATTTTCTCCAAAGATTTTGTTTTTTGTTTTTTTTTTTGTTTTCAATTTAACATTTATTGATGGGTCATTGCTCCATTTTTCCAGTGTGGCTATATTGTTACATGATGTATACATGTATCCTTGAGAGAATTTGATCTTGTGTGGTCCAGAAATGGGCATATCAGGTTTATGTATAAGTCTCCAATTTGAATGTTTTGCAGGACCCAATGATCTCAAAAATGATATTATCTTCCAACCAGCTTGGATGTTCAGAGGAGATCATTACCATTGCTTCTGTTCTCTCCATCCAGGTAACAAATTTTCTTCTCATGCACTATATCATTGACTCAAATTTATCTTTGCCTTTAGTCTAATGAATGGAGATGTAACTTTCAACAAAATCCATATCAAGTTATCCAGAAAAATGTTTGATAAAAATCATGTGTATTATAAGGAAGTATTTTCATTTACACAATCTGTTTGACAAACACAACACCGCATAGGAAATTACCTAATGGTTTCAATTAATTTAAAATGTATTTTGCAGTCTATTTGGGTTTCTACCAGAGCGCAAAAGGAACTAGATGAAGCCAAATTGAGATTTGCAGCTGCTGAGGTATTTGATCATAGCTTACTTCTATGATTTCAGGGCAGATCTAGCATGCCCCATACAAATGAGTTTTATCCTCTATCCAGTCCCATCAATCTGTCATTAGATATCTGGTTTACTGTGTTTGTTCTTGTCTGGTGTCCTACTGGCTGTCTGGTACAATCTTTACCAAGCTTTGTTGGTTCATTGATCCTTTTTCCAGATTGAATTTTACAACTTGTTCATCTTGATTCATCAAGTTCATTCCTTTCTAAGTTTTCATAACTGCATTTAACTAATAATTGGAAGATGCTGCTTCTGCTCATTAGACTGTTTGAATTCATGGAGTACAACAAATTGAAAAGTTAATTTCTGCATCTTTTATTTTTAGTATCTCCTTGTGCTTTGCCTGTACATAGTGGTCCAATCATAATTTATTTACCATTGAGTGGATGACTAAATAATTCAAATATTGTTCTCCTTGTGGTTAAATATTTCATTTCCTCACTTTTACTTTATCATGTGTTCATCTTAACTCGAAATTTTCTGTATCATGTGTTTACTTTCTTCATATCTTGCAGGGTGACCATGTTTCATTTTTAAATGTCTACCAAGGGTTTCTTCAATCTGGAAAATCTTCACATTGGTGTCATAAGAACTTTGTGAATTATCATGCCATGGTATGCATGTGCTCTAAGTGAATTGTAAATTTTAGATGTGGTTAAATTTTCATTCTCTTTCTAGCTTTGTTTTCAGCTGGCACTTTCCATTTATGTAATAATTCTTATCAATTATTATTATTATTATTATTATTCCTTTTCTTCTTTTGCAGAGAAAGGTTATTGAAGTAAGAGAACAGCTTAGAAGAATAGCGCTGAGGATAGGCATAGTCTTAAAATCATGTGAGAAGGATATGCTGGTGAGTTATTGCAATGCTACTTCACTAATTTAATTCTGGGTTGGTTGGTTAATGGAATGGTGGGGAAGTAAACTCAATTAAAACTGCTGTTTTCAGCAGCGGTAGGTCTTTTGGTTCTATAAAACAAACAGAAACAAGTCTTAATTGGGCTTAAATAGAGTAGCCTACTTACCAAGTAACTTATTCGATGCTTATAAAATCTTTAGTTAAAGTTAATTTTGCGGGAGACATGTTTATCTAAACAAAATCATCTCCTTGCTACTACTGCTAACTATTTCTTTTGCCCCTTAAATTATGTTTCAGAGTGTAAGAAAGGCTGTAACTGCTGGTTTTTTTGCAAATGCATGTCGTCTAGAGGTGAGTTAAATGCTAGACACCATGCCTTTTACAGTAAGAATATCGTTCTCACTTAATAGAAGGAAAAGTTACTAATATGACAGCATAAATCTACTTGATCTTCTATTAATAAATGTAATGCTATCTTATATTGAAAGGCATACACTCATAATGGAATGTACAAGACTGTTAGAGGTTCTCAAGAAGTCTATATTCATCCATCATCTGTGTTATTCAGGTTGGTAACTAGATTTCAGTATTTTAAATTTGTCTGCTCAGTTCAAATATTCAAAATTTTTTGGCTTGTTTCACTTGTTCATAACTGTAAAACTTTTGTTTGAGTTGAACTGCTGTTATTCCAAGATTTCAACATGCACACTGTCTTTTAATATGCCTGATGTTATTTTAATCTTGGTGTTTAACTGATGTCAAATGATAGAAACAGATCTGGTAGGTAAGAAAAAGTTGTAGATCTTGAATCTAACGTCCTATAGTTAGTTTGGACATGTGAGTTTATACTCCTTTAATGTGCAAGGCACAATTATTTTGCTCCGTTCTATTGTTGGCAATGGCAGTCAAAACTAATAAAATGTGTTTGTTTGGGTCTTGATTCTTATTTCTTACTGTTTCTATCTTCACCTTCATAATACTTCCAAATGCTGCTCTCACAATTCTTTCACTATAGCTGTGTACCCTTTTAATTTCTATATTCTGTTTGATGGCTCTTTTATAACTGTGAGGTATGCCTTCTCCTTTCTATTTGCTGTTTCATCCACAATATCTCATATTCTTAATCTCAAACCCTTTTGCTTCTTTCAGAGTAAACCCAAAGTGGGTTATATACCACTCTCTCGTTTCGACTGACCGACAGTATATGCGAAATGTCATAACTATCGATCCTTCTTGGCTAACGGAGGCTGCACCACATTTTTTCCAGCAACAACGTATGGATCCCATTGGTCGCTGACAGCCATATCTATAGTATGGTTAATTAAATCAATACGAACTGGAACTGAACTTACTACTCAGGATGCTTCTGATAATAAATCTTAGATACCTTTGTACATACCAGTTCATTGTTTTTACCATTAGTTGTTTTTGTTGTGTCGAAACCGTTTTTCTAAATGGCTATTTTTTTTTTCCCCACTTGAATGTTCTAGTGGAATTCTGTGTTTGATTTTAGCCTATTGTGGTTAGCAGTTATCTGTAAGGGATGCAAGAGCAAGGCCCATTTCAATCGGCTTTTGCATATAACCCATTGGAGCTCAGTTGAACTAAGATAAAGCTTAAGTTTGAGTTGGAGACTGAGGTGGTTTCTACTACAAGCTTAGATTGCATGATAATAATAAAATAAATTTTCTAATTTTTCTCTTCTTAACTATAGAAAAACTTCGATGTGGTCCTGATTGAAATCCTTAAAGTTAACTTCTGCGAATGCAGTGATACATGCTATGTTTTTTTAAATCGAATTGGCACGTTGTTTTCTAATAATGTATTTTCTAATAATGTAACACGCATTTTTTCTGGTGTGCTATTGGAAGAGCAGATTTTCCTTTTCGCTGTGTGAACTGTAATATATTGAGACATGCTTAAGATTCAAAATCATAAAATCACAAGAATTTCTTTCAATTTTTACATTTAGTTTGCATCATAAATTGCCGAAGTTTTGATGTTTCTGTTATGCATACACTTCCAACATAATGCATATTCGGTTAAATTATTTGATGGTATTAAGTATTTATTTTAATTTATAGCCAATACAAAAGTTGCAAATTATTGAAGTTTGAGAGTCAGCAAATCCTGTTTTACTACATCACAACGGTTCAACAACTGGGTGAAACAACCATATGGGTGTAAATGAAACTCCCATGAGATTTCCTGCATTCCAACTGAACAAGTGGTAAATAAAATACATTTTATTCAATGTATAATATATAAATTAGTTTAGCTAAGGTAAGCATGGATGCTGCTTAAAAAAATTTCAAAACCAAATTTACAAATCACACATCTACTAAACAACTACAAAGACTGTTAGTTCATTTGAATCCACAATGACATGTGAAGTCCATTTGCAATTTTCTTTGATTTATTAAGTTAAAATATTGATGCTGTTGTCAGTGGTTGAATTGATCATACATAAAGGCTAACTATTTTGATGACTTGAAACTCAGTGTCCTCATTTGTAAATGAGAACATTCCAACCTGTTAGTGGCATTCAAAGTGGTTAGAAATTTGTGTGAAATGTACCAGAGAATCTATTGATTTGAATAACTCAGATTGCAAATGACCTCATTTTAATATAAAGTTTATTTAACTAAACCAAATACCTTGAGATTATGCTACATGTCATAAACATGGTGACAAATTTAGAGGCTGCTATATATACTCTAATTAGTAGTAATTAACTTACTTCATTGACTTTTTATTCTTTAACTAAATTGCAACTGGATTTCACCTAGAGACACTATTGTCTTCTTTATTTATATACATATTGGATTCAATGTCCAAATCTTCTCATATGTATAGTTGAACTTGTCTTCAGCTTCATCATCCAACCATTTTTTTTTGTCTCTAGGGCAATGATCAAAGCAACATTTAACGTTCTTCTAGTCCTTGTAGCAATCCATTTTGCGAATAGCCGCACCATTACAGATGACAATTCGATTCTAATATCAGATGGTATGGATGAAAATAAGATATCAAAAATCATACAAATTAATGGTCTGAGAACAACAACAGTTACTTGCGAGGCAACTTATGGGTTCCTGCCTTGCACGACAGAGGTTTGGGGGCAGCTTTTCCTTATGATTGTATATGAGTACCTGCTGTCACTAGCAGCAACATCCATTTCAAAAGGATCCGAACTTTTCCTTGAAATGTCTGG
The DNA here is from genome assembly GCA_948193215.1 of Bocquillonia castaneifolia. Lineage (NCBI taxonomy): Eukaryota > Viridiplantae > Streptophyta > Magnoliopsida > Malpighiales > Euphorbiaceae > Bocquillonia > Bocquillonia castaneifolia. The sequence goes on from CANYLF011111264.1 coordinate 12,499, forward strand.
AACTGAGAATATATTCAGTGCTAACGTCTTTCAAATGCTCGGCATGTTTCCACAAGTTATTTTGGTTCTAGGTAACTTCCTAAATTTCTCCCTATATATATAAATATGTTCAACATTTTAGCCTACGTATTATATTGAAAATGTCTTCATCTTTTTATTTTATTCTGTTTTATTTATGTTCACGAAGGGCAAATTGTGTTCAGGAAAACAAAAAAATGCACTTCGTTCATCTTCATTTGGATCCTTTCTTTCAATTGCTATTCTTTATAATATATACCTATTGATGAGTAATATATTAGCAAAAATATTTATTAGCATGGAACAATATTTATTCTTTTTTGAAGCAAGAATTAATGAAACTATATTATTCAAGTACAAGTATTTTTTTTGTTTTTCATTTATAATAAAAAAAATATCTCACATATTTTTCAAAAGGAAAAGGTGATTGTAAAGAAAACGATGATTACGTTCACTTAATTAAATTGCAGTTCTTTTTAATTGGTTGCTGATAATTATTTTACTATTTTTTTTGGTATATCGTGAAAGAATTATGCCCTTTGAAAAACTAGCTCGCTCATGCAATTTTTTCCCCATTTGTGAACAAGATTAGATACTGTTTAACAAAATTCTAAACCTCAGTATTGACGAAGTTGACTCAAAGTAAACTTGCAAAAAAATTTTGATAAGAAAAAGGATAATCTCCTGAACCTAATGGTCAATGATCAGTTGATCACTATATTACTTTTGCACCTTCTTCTAATTTTTTGTTGTCTGTTTTGTCAATTTCGGTTTTTGATTCTATATATTAAATACTTTAACTATCAACATTCTTAACACAATACCCCAAAAGATATCTATTTTTAAAAAAATTTTAGATAGAAAGACATTTTAGCTGACTTTTGTAATTTATTTTTTTAAAGAAAACACTTTAGCTGACTTTGTAATTTATTTTTTTAAAGAAAACACACACACGTACATTTTTAGCTGAGATAAGCAACCGTGCTTCAACAAATAGAGTTAATAAGCTAATAGGGACGGACGTTTTTCTCTCTAAAAAATTATAAGAAGAACACAGTCGCTAAAAACCTCTTCAAGAAAAGAGCGTCATCCCCTAGTTAGTCACCTAAAACTTGTCGTCTAATATGTACAGCGACAAAAACCTAGTACTCCACGTATAAATTTAATTTAATGGGAAAAAAAACTTTTCAATTTGGAATCGGGTTGCAATTTTTCTAATTTAATGCTCTACATGATGGAAAAGCGAGCTATAAAGCATGTATGTACAGTAGAATTTCCAATTTGAGTTAGTCGCTTATAATAGAAAATAATACATATTGTCCATATGTTTTGTTTTCAGTTTCTGCAGTAGGAGGAAGTGCGAGTACAGTTGAAACAATGGCAGAAATGGGAATGGGTTTACTTGCAGGATCAGTGATCATGAACCTTACATTAGTTTGGGGCTCTGTTGTTGCTTTTGGCAGCTACAATCTTTCACAGACTTCTACTTCATCTGCTACACAAACCCCAAATATATTCAGATATTTAATTGGTCATTAATTTTCCTCATCTCATCCTTTAATTTTTTTTTAGGATTTGATGATCAATTAGAGAATAAATATTAAACTAATACAAGAATATGGGGAAAAAAAATGCAGGCTATGGTGTAACCACTGATGATAAAACTATGCTTACTGCGAGAATCATGCTTTTGTCAATGATCCCATTTCTTTTACTTCAACTGGCAAAAATTCTGAGTTCATCTACTGCAAAAAAAGCGGTCCTTATTGTTTCTCTCATCATAACACTCATTTATCTCATTGTTTACTTGATCTATCAGGTAACAATATTTTTATTGGCTTCTTAATTAATGTTATTATTTTAATTAAGTGCTTGCCAATATTTTTTGGTGACTCAATTAATATTTGGATCGATAATATATCCAAAATGAGTTGTTTGACAGGCTTTGACCCCATGGATTCGAGAAAGAAGACTCCAATATTTGATGCGTAAGTATGTGAAAACGAATTTGGTACAAGCTCTCTGCTTGCCTGATGGGAAGCCTAATGAAGCTGCTCTAAAACAGTAAGTTGTTCTTTTTTATTTTGGTGCATATAATCAATTACCTGGAAATGTATGACCTTCAAGTGTATAAAATGTGTTTATTAATGTAGGCTATTTCGGAAGATTGATCAGAATAACGATTCACAAATATCAGCTAATGAATTGAGAGCATTGATGCTTGGAATAAAAATAGAAGAGGCTGGATTTAGTTATGATGATTTTGTGACAGAAATAATGAATGAATTCGACGTTTCTGGTGATTCTAATATCAGTGAGACTGAGTTTGTTCAAGGGCTATCGAAATGGCTTGCCGAAGCAAATGTCTCAGGCAGTTCAAAGGTAAATTATATATATATATATATATATATATATATATATATTTTTTTTTTTTTTTTGATGAACAGGTATTCGGGTCCCATTTTACGGTTGACCCGACTAATTCTGAGCGGGCGCTGTTATATGTCCCTCCCCAAGGGGTGCTAAGAGAAGTCACGGATCAAACCCGCGACCTTCCCAGTAGTACAAGTTGTCTTTAACCAGCTAGGCTGTTACCCCTTGGGTTTATATATATATATATATATATATATATATATATATATATATAATAAAGTGAAAGTAAAGGCTTCTTAAGTCATCAATGTATTTTTCTTATTTTGTGAATTTTTTTATATTTTAAGTATTTTATTTTTATTTATCTGTGTTATAATTTGTTTAAATTAATTTATATGCAAATTTTAATTAAAAATATTATATATAAATAATATAAATAATAGATAAATATGACTATATACATTGAACAATTAATTGATATAAATGTAATTACATTGAAAATGGTGTCCAATAAATAATTTCACATTTATTAAACTATTATGACCGATTAAAAATTAATATTTTTTTTTAAAATTATTTTTCTATAAATAATAATAACATATTATAAATACATACTAAACACATTTTATTTTATACTTTTTATAATGTAAATTTAATTTATTGATAGTTTAATTTAAATATTAATTGATAAAAAGAATTAAATTTATATATTTATATTCAAGGAAATATCAAATTTAGTAAAATTAAGTTAAAAAAATAGTAAAATATATAAAATTTATATTTTATTTATAATTAAAGTGAGGTCAATCGAATAGAAATTAAACTTTTCAGAATTATCAATTAATTTCATAAGTTTTTATTTAAAATTCAATATATAATAAGAAATTTTTAAAATGAAATAAAATTTAGAAACATATTTACCTAATTTATTTATACAAGTCCACTTTTCCAACGTTTTG
>CANYLF011112349.1:0-12309 GCA_948193215.1 Bocquillonia castaneifolia
TCCATCATTTAAACTATTAAATATCGATTGAAAATTGAAGATATAAACTTAAAAAGGTATATAATTTTTTTATGTTTTTTAACTGTGAATTCTTTATTTTTGATTAATTTGGATTTTCTTTTTTCTATAGCCATCAACTAATTATTTAAAAGTCCATCTAGTAATCAATTTAGATATTAGGGAAGAATTAGTAATTAATTAGTTTATTTAAATTAGATTCGAGTTTATATTTAATTTTCATTGGGAAATTTTTTTTAATGTGAAATTCGAAGCTTGAAAGTGCAGCACATTCAAGGGGTCATAACTTGAGTTAAAAGACTTGGAATTGAGTGATTCAAAAGCCTAAATTTAAGATAAAATCGATACCTACAAAGTTTATGAAGAAGTCGTGCCTATTTAATGATTAAAAAAACCTAAAAAGTGAGACACAAATCAGAAGTTATGCGCAGTCTTAGTTGAAATCAGAATTTTAAAATGATTAACTTTTGGAATTAATTAACACAATTTCTAATCCTTCTAGGACTTATTCAAAATTGTAGTTAGATCTTGATAGATATAAGTATATCAAAACAATGGAGCTGATTTAATAAAATTTTCCATCATTTATTCAGGTTATTGAAGTATTGATTGAAGATTTAAGACCTAAAATTAAAAAGGTATATATATGAATTATTTGTTTTTTTATTAGTTTAAGTGTTTTTATTTTCTATAATCATCAAATATTTTAAGTTTATTTTTTAATCAATATAGATTATGATTAGAGTGGAATTCGTGATTAATTAGTTTATTTAAATTAAATTCGTATTTATATTGAATTTTTGTAGGAAATTCATATTTTTAATGTGGAATTCGCAGCTTGAAAGTTCAATATATTCGACAGGCCATAACTTAAGCTAGAAGACTCAAAATTGAATGCTCCAAAAGCCTAAATTCAAGATAAAATTGACATCTACAACTTTCATGAAGGAGTTGTGGCTGTTTGAAAACAGTAAATGCTTGAAAAGTGGGTTACAAATCAATAGCTTTATTTTTTTTACCATGAATTCCATGCTCCTGCTTAGTTTGGATATTTTATTTCTTATAGTTCATGAACTAATTATTTAAAGTCTATTCAGTAATTAACTAATTTTTTTCCTCACGTGCGTTGCATGTGATGCTAGTTATTGATATAAGTTTATTATTAAACCATTTTTTTTACTTTTTAAGTTAGACTATATTACTTGTTTACCAATAAATTTATGGTACAAAAAAGAAATTTATATACCTTTTTAATTTTAAGTCTTCAATCTTCAATTTATGCGTTTTAATTTTGGGTTTTCATTCTTCAATCCTTACTTCAATAGTTTGAATGATGAAAAGTTTTATAAAATTTTCATCAATTTTTTTTAGATAGAGTAGAACAACCCTTTACAATTTTAATTTTGATATATTTATACATCTTAATATCTAATTACAACTGCCCAAAAGCCCTAGAATGATTAGAACTTGTTCAATTAATTACACGAAGCCTTTTAAAATTTAGATTTCGACTAAGACTTCACATCAGATAACTTTGATTTGTGACTCACTTTGCAAGTATTTACAGTCATTAAATGGCCACAACTTTTCCATAAAAATTGTAGATCTCGATTTTATCTTGAATTTAGGCTTTTGAATCACTCAATTCTGAGTCTTCTAGCTCAAGTTATCGCTCGTCGAATGTGATACACTTTCGACTTGCGAATTTCACATTAAAACTTAGTATAAATATGAATTTAATTTAAATAAACTAATAAATCATTAATTCTACTATAAAAAGAACATAATTAATCTAAATTAATATAGACTTTAAATAATTAGTTCATGACTATAAGAAATAAAATAGTTAAACTAAGCAAAAACATAGAATTCATAGTAGAAAAATAAAGTTATTGATTTGTAACTCTCTTTTCAGGTATTTATTGTCTTGAAATAGCCACAACTCTTTCATGAAAGTTACATATGTCGATTTTCTCTTGAATTAAGGCTTTTGAAGCATTTAATTCTGAGTCTTCTAGCTCAAGTTATGGCCTATCGAATGTGCTGAACTTTCAAGCTGCGAATTTCACACTAAAAATATTAATTTCCTACAAAAATTCAATATAAATACGAAATTAATTTAAATAAGCTATAACTAATCACTAATTATACTCTAATCATAATTTAAATTGATTACTAAATGTACTTTAAATTGTTGATGGCTATAGAAAATAAAACACACAAAATAATAAAAAAAAACAAACAATTCATATATATACCTTTTAAATTTTAGGTTTTAAATCCTCAATCCATACTTTAATAACTTAAATGAATGATGAAAAATTTTATTAAATCAACTTCATTGTTTTGATATATTTATCTCTATTAATATCTAACTACAATTCTTCATAAGTCATAGAAAGATTAGAAGTTGTATTAATTAATTTCAAATAGTCAGTTATTTTAAAATTCCAATTTCAACAAAGACTGCACATATTTCTAACTCGTAACTCACTTTTCAGGCTTTTTAAATCTTCAAATAGCGACGACTTCTTCATGAATGTTGTAGGTATCGATTTTATCTTAAATTTAGGCTTTTGAACCACTCAATTCCAATTCTTTTAACTTAAATTATGACCCGTCAAATGTGCTACACTTTCAAACTGCGAATTTCACATTAAAAACCAAAATTTCTTATGAAAATTAAATATAAACTCGAAGTTAATTTAAATAAACTAATTAGTCACTAATTTTGCTATAATAATAATGTAAATTGATTGCTAAATGGACTTTAAAATATTTAATTGATGGCTATAGAAAAAAATTCAAACTAATAAAAAAAAGAATTCACTATTAAAATTAAAAAAATTTTATATACTTTTTTATGTTTAGGTCTTCAATTTTCAATCGATACTTTAATAGTTTGAATTATGAAGAAATTTTAAAATTAAATTCTTTGTTTTAATGAATTAAAGAGAAAACCTAATTAATATTGAGTTAATAGTTGAAGCCTTTGAGTTTCTCATCTACAATAAAATTCTTCTAAGCTTTCTTGTTTATTTTTAGAAAGAGAGAAGAAATATTAATTTTTCAGCCTTGATTTCTATCTTTTTATAGTGCTTAAACCCTGACTGAGAGTACTTATAAATCCTAAAATCTTCTTTTAATTAATTCTAAATAATAATTCCCTGTAAAATTTGGATTTTTCTTAAGGCACTTTAAAGAGCGTCTGACTTGCGACTCAATATTTGGATATCTATGGTCTCCAAACAGGCACGAGTTCTTCATAAAAGTTGTAGATCTCAATTTTCTCTTAAATTTAGACTTTTGAATCTTCTAATCCTGAGTTTTTTATGGCCAGTTGAAGTTGCTGCATTGTCAGACCGTGAATTTCATAATAAAAACTCAGATTTCCTATGAAAATTTAACGTAAACTCGAATTTAATTTAAATAAACTAATTAATCACTAATTATACTCTAATAATATCTGAATTGATTAGTAAATATATTTTAAAAAATTAGTTGATGGCTATATAAAAAAGAAAATCCAAAATAATAAAAAATCTAGAATTCACTGTTAAAAAAATAAAAAAAAATTATATACCTTTTTAAGTTTAGGTTTCCATCTTCAATCGATACTTCAGTAGTTTGAATGGTGGAGAAATTTGTGAAATTAGATTCACTGTTTTTTCATGAAGAAAAGAGAAAACGTAATTAATATTAAATTAATCGTTGAAACCCTTGAGTTTAATCACCATAAAATTCGCTAAGCTTTCTTATTTATTTTTAGAGAGAGAAAAGAGATATTATTTTTTTAGTCTTGGTTTCCATCTATTTATAGTGTTTAAACCATAACTAAGACTGCTTACAAATTTTAGAATGATTAGGACTTGTTTTAATTAATTCTAAATAACAATTCCTTGTAAAATTTGGATTTCCCCTAAGAATGCACAAAGTGTCTGCCTTATGACTCAATTTCTGGACATCTATAGTCTCCAAACAGGCATGACTTTTTCATGAAAGTTGTAGATCTCGATTTTCTCTTGAAATTAGGCCCCACTCAATTCCGAGTTTTCTAGCCCAAGTTATGGCCCGTCAAAGTTGTTGCATTGTGAGACTGCGAATTTAATGCTAAAAATCAGAATTTCTTAGGAAAACACAAACGATTAACATAAATCTAAAATTAATTCGTATAATAAAGTGAAATTTCACTAAATATATAATTTTATATCTTTTAATCATAATAATATATAATTAAAATTTAAATAATTTGTAATTTTATGATTAAAGTTAACTCAATCCATATATTATATGAATTTATATTTTTTTTCAATTATTATGTTTTTCATACATGAAATTTTAATTATGATATTTTTAAATCTTAATCGACTAAGGATTTTATTTTTATTAATAAATAAATATATCCTAATTCTAATTGATTAAGGAATTTCATATTTGCTATTAATAATTTAAAATAATTGTTAAATGACTATTTGAACCAAGATTAAAATCTTTCAATAAACAAATTAAGGAAGGACAAGAAGATCAATTTACCTGTTTGCCCCCCCTCCCACTTTTATAAATGTTAAGGATTTAGATTAATTATGTTCTTTTTTAGAGTAGGATTAATGATTAATTAGGTTATTTAAATTAAATTTATACTTATATTAAGTTTGAATGTGAAATTCACAAGTCAAAAGTGTATCACATTCGATAAGTTATAACTTGAGCTAGATGACTCAGAATTGAGTGATTCAAAAGCCTAAATTCAAGAGAAAATCGAGATCTACAACTTTCATGAAAAAGTTGTGGCCATTTAATGATTGTAAATACTTGCAAAGTGAGTCACAAATCCGAAGTTATGTGATGTGCAGTTTTGGTCGAAATCTAATTTTTAAAAGGCTATATGTAATTAATCGAAACAAGTTCTAATCCTTATAGAGTTTTTGGGCAGCTGTAATGAGATATTGAGATGTATAAATATATCAAATTAAAACTGGAAAAGGGTTGTTCTTCTCTATTTAAAGAAAATTGATGAAAATTTTACAAAATTTTTCATTATTCAAACTATTGAAACATGGATTGATGATTGAATAACTAAAATTAAAACGCATGAATGGAAGATCGAAGACTTAAAATTAAAAAGGTATATAAATTTTATTTTTGTATTATAAATTAATTAGTAATTAAGTAATATGGTATCGCTTAAAAATTAAAAAAAATGATTTGATAATGTATATATATCAATAACAAGCACCATATACGTAGTGCAACACACGTGGGGAAAAAACTAGTAGTATTTAAAAGTTCTATGATATGAAACTGTTAAGCGTTTCTCGTCAGAGTGACTTTTTTTTTTGGGGAGTGATCAAAGAATGATGGGTATATAATGTAACTCTAACATTATTAACTGGGCTCATATACAGTGAACTAAAGTAGGGCTTTTTGTTCCGGACGCTATATAATATGGGCTTATTTGTCTGAATCTCCACTTCTCTTCTATCGTTCACAAGTCAATGCCACATGCAACATGAAATTGTGGTTTATATTTGTTTTCTCAATTAAGATATGACGTGAAACATGTTTATCACTAATCATTTTTCATAAAAGTCTCTACTAAATTTAGCCCGTAAAACAAGAGAAAATAATTTAAGATTATGAACTGAAGTGTTGATACACAGCAGGACGTATTTAATGATTGGTTGAAATATTTAACATATATGAATTGAGTATTTAAATCAATTGTTAAATGCATTATGGTATATTAATACTTGAATAGAGAGTTCATAATCATATCTGCTACACACAGTTGACCTAATAATTTCTCGTGAAACAATGAGAAATTTGGATGATTAGTTAAGTGATCTAAACAAATCTTGCTATTGTGTGGTGTGTATGGTTTTTGACTTTTTTTTTTCAAGTTCTAATTCACAATAAAGACCACATTAATGCCTGATTGAGAAATAGGCCAAACGACATGTGAAGTTACCTTGTTTTCTAATCAATCTTAGGAAAGAATTTGTCAAGGACCATATTCTTCTGTGAGAGTTCCTGGGTGAAGTATAGTAGCTCGCTCCACCTAAAACAGTTAAAAGATAATTAATTCCTTATAAAGGTAAGAAAACAAATACATTCTATATATTAGTCATTGTCACAATAAAGCTAGTAATAAATTAGTAATGGTCCATGCAATTAATTGTGATTTATGATCATGTTACAAACTCCATTTCTCCTGATAGAGATAAGGACGGAGATTGGAGTTGGAAACATCATTTGACACTTGGAGTATCCCCTATTTTGATTTCCTCAGAGTCCTCACTTTCTTTATTATTTATCTGTTTATTGTTTCCACAAATTTCCAATTGGAGTCCACTTCTTAGTCTATTAAAATATTTAATATGCCACTTCTGACAATGGACTATTTGATGTCGCAGGCATGTATTTTATATATTTTGGACAAAATTATTTTGCAATGTTAAATAAAAATTAAGATTTGCATTGCATGGCTGCTCTGGAATTATCTTTTTCTTGGTCAGGGTATATTTTATGCAAGCTCCAACTTGTATACTGCAAAAGTTTACTTTTTATCCATCAGGTTAAAAATTGTTTCGTACTTGACAGTTTTTTTTTCCCTGAACATGTTCGTACTTGACAAGGTTAGGTGATTCCTGAAATTGAGAACTTGGCTTCGTTTGTTTGTTCAGACAAAAAGCAGTTAATGACAAGTTCAAGAAAGAGCTACTTTTTCTATCATCCTCTGTTTTCTGTTCCACAAAAGCCAGTTTTAGAGCTCTGAAAAATTTTATTTTATGTATGCATACGTCTGAAATTGGTAACATATGACTTTTGCAAGTTCATTTAAAAGGAAGAAAGTATATGAAAATGGTTTCCTGGCATAAAAACAACCTACGAACATATATTTATTTTCAAAATAAGATTTCCAAGAAATTGACATGTTAGTGGTCAATTAGCACTGGAAAGGAATAAATTATCCTGGAACTACAAACCTAAAAAACCACACTAATTTTTCTCCTCTAATCAACAAATTAACAAGCCAATTCAAGAAACTAGGAGAACAGTGTAATTTTTTTTTAAAGAAAAACTTTTCTGCACAACTTAAGTACATATATATAACCTGAAATATTCTAATGAGCCCTGACAAAGAAAATACTCAGTTCAGGCCCTGCTGCACCATCAGGATTAATCATGTACAAAGCTTCAGAATCCTTAGACCCTACAACTCGATCAAACCTGGCTCTTATATATGTCAATTCACCATCCGCAGTTTCCTTCTCATTCGGGCTAGGAAGGACACCTGCACCCATTGAAACCCCTCTCAAAAGCTGCATAACATGAAGCTCGTCATCAGACATTTGTTTCCTTCTAATAGAGTACCCTATCTTTCTTCCATTACAGTAAACTGCCCACACAAATTCCTCCATCACCTTCTTCTTATGAGTTTTCGTCTCACTTTCTAGCGCGATTCTCACTATATCAGAAGCCATTTCTTTGTGAAATGCAGCCGTGTGGATCGGTAATTCTATAACGAACATTGGCACACAATGAGGGTCTTCTTGTATGGCTAGGCTAACTCTCCCTTTACGATAACCGAATAGAGTACCAGTAGTCGCACTGTCTTTAAGTAAAGGCTTTCGAGGCCTGCCTAGAAGTGCAACCATTTTGCAACCTGAAGTTAACATAGGGAAAAGCTTGAACATTTTAAGAAGGCCACCAGAGCTAGATTTTGATCGTTTCTCAGTGGCAGTTTTCCGAAGCAAAGATAGAATTGCTGGATTATCCATTTGGAAATAAGGGCTAGAGTGCACTGGTGGCATTTTGTTGGACTTGTTTGCTATAAAAAAAGAAATTGAAGAAAAGGGTAGTGAAAATTTTGAAGGAATTGAAGAAAATGTGTTAAAGGGTATTGGAATTATAGTGACAAAGTATAAGATACATATAGAGGAAGGAGTTTAGGAAGGTGGTTGGTCAGTTTGGTAGTATTGTATTGTCCTTTGGGAATCTTTTTGAAGTGGGAAAGAGGAGAGGAGGGCAAGGAGAAATCGACCCCTCCTCTAAAACCAAGTTGGTTGTGAGAAAAAGAAAAATGAGTAGTAGTAATGGATTGATGTGACAAAGTTTAGTGATTGAAAAAAAGATGGATATGTGTTGAATGTGATAAGATAAGAGAGGACGGACCACATAATGTGGGGAAAGGAAAGGGAAAGTGAGTGAGGAAGAAATTATAACTCAAAAAAAAAAAAGAAAAAAGAAAAGGGAGAGGGGACTCTGCTGCAAATGTTGGCTAGGGCATGTGCCTCTCTGATCATTACTTAACTCATCAACATCAATTGCTTTATGCTTTTCTTTTCCATTCCTAACTCTCACTTATTATTTAGGTGCACCTCATCTTTCCCTTTATACTACACTTCTTCTTCTTCTCCTTCTCACCATTCAATTTCTTTTGCTTGTGGGTGACTTCCTCTTTCCTCTCTTGTGAGTTTTGTTTTGCCTTTTTTCATTGTCAGACACTGCTTCTTTAAACTAATTTCAGGGGATATGAATGGATACCAGGTTAATTTGCATGTATTTAATTACCTGAGCTAACACGCTTTTGCATAAAAATTGCTGTTGTAATTTTATTTGATTCCAACGGTAAGTTTTATAGAAGAATAGAGTTAGCATAATTGTATGGTGAATTACAGGATTATAAATCTTTTATCCACTTTTATTAGACTAAATAATATTTAAAAATAGTTAACGGCTTACCTCTATTTAACAGACCCAAAAATGAAAAAAAAAGGTGTAGATTTACATTACAGGTATGACATCTCATAATCATATAATAATTGAACTACGATAAATACACTTAAGGGCCATTTGGTATGCTTAAAAATGAGGGGGGAATCGGAATGGAAATGGATGATTCCCATTCTTGATATTTGGTTGAGCTAAATTGATGGGGGAATGGGAATGTGATAACCCCCTTAATGGGAATCACCCATTCCCCCTACCCCTAGGGAATGGATTTTTCATTTTCATGGTAATCAAACTAAACCATTATTGATAACTTAAATTAGTGAAAATTTACATAAAAGATTTATATTTCACAAATGAAACATATAAAATGATAAAAATAATAAAAATTAAAATATTTTAATATTATAAATAATTAAAAATATTATTATAAAATTCTCATTCCTTTTCTTACTCTGTAGTTAACCAAATAACTTATCAAAGTTTTCATTTCATTTCTCATTCCTCTCCATTTCCATTCCCATTCCGATTTTCGAGTTCAAACCAAACGGTCCCTTAGTTGGGAAATCATAGTCATGGCATTAAAATTTCCTAATCTACCAAGGGTGTTTGGTTTGAACTCAGGAATCAAAATCGGAATCGGAATCGGAATGGAGAGGAATAGGAAAGGGAATGAAAATTTTGATAAGTTGTTTGGTTAATCAAAGAGTAGGAAAGGGAATAGGAATTTTATAATAATATTTTTACTTATTTATAATATTAAAATATTTTAATTTTTATTAATTTTATCATTTTATATGTTTTATTTGTGAAATATAAGTATTACATGTAAATTTTCATTAATTTGAGCAATTAATAATAGTTTAACTTGATTACTATGGAAATAAAAAAAATCCATTCCTAGGGGTAGGAGGGAATTGGTGATTCCCATTGAGGGGTTATCCCATTCTCATTTTCCCATCAATTTCGTTCAACCAAACATCAAGAATGGGAATCATTCATTCCCATTTTGATTCCCCCTCATTTTTAAGCATAATAAAGGCCTCTAATTGTATTACAAAGTTAACATACTTAATTATCGATGATTAATTAGGTAATCTTTTAGGGACATGTAGAGCAGAAATGTCCAAACAAAACGAGCCTGTGTCCGAGATGGGGTATCCTTTGATGCAGACTAATATCAAAAGACGCACCGTTGTCGGTATGTATTGCCTTGGTGCACACCATGAACAATATTTTGACAAATACTAAATGGAAAATTTTTTGAGCTTGGAACCTTGTTTTATAATGTCTACAAATAGTGTGGTATTTGGTTTAATGCATGTGGACCGTCGGTCTGAAATTTAATTTCCTTGGGAACGAATTAGGTACAAGCTTCAATCACTTATTCGCGTAAGAGTAGACAATCACTAGTAAATAAAATCTCCAGTCATGTGGCTTTATTTTGATGTCAAAACAAAGTTTGTACAATCATCTCTAGCGAGTTATCTGGTTTATATCCTGTAGTTTTCTATAACTTTCAATATCATCCGCTAAAGTACTGATTTATATATCTAAAAAATAAAAACATTTAAAAACATATTTTAAATTAAAAATTATTTTAATTTAATTTGTAAAATTATGTGAATTGTTTTAAATTTATTTATCACTCAAAAATCTCATCTCTGTCAAACAATATTCTTTTCATTTTGAATAAAATCACGTTATTGTGAATCAATATATATTTGTGTTTTATAGTTGATAGAATTTTGGAACAATTTACGTAATTTATTCATAAAATTGAACAAATATTTTAATTTAAGATATATATTTAAAAATTTCATCATTTTTTTTATATATTTTCATTTAGTTGATTCACTAATCCTTTATAGTTTATTTTTCTGTCACGCTTTCACACAAAATATTGTCATCCCATCAATCAACTTACTTTTATTTATTTTTTTCCTTCATTCATCATCAGATTCATTGCAATTATTTTAGCTTTCTTTTCAATGTATAATTCTCCAGGGTTATATTTGCTAAAAAATAATGATCTATCAAAGTGGAAAATGGCTTTATTTCGTTTCAAAAGCAATTGCATGGGCCAATTGAAGTTACTGATACTTTGCATCGAACATGGAAATGATAAATGACTGATAAGGTTAATTTAGAAAAAAAAAAAGAAAATAATATGGTGGTGTCTAGAAATGGTTTGAATCATCTTCAGCATTTTAATTTCATGAATACTACTGGCCCTCCTTAAAGAGAATTAAAAAACATCAAGCACATGCAGTGGTTGGACAAAAGGTTACATGTGTATACATACATTTACTCAATATCATATACTTAGCGTGTAAATCCTACCAACAAAAAAAATTTCATAATTGGAAAAATTCTTATGGACTATATAATCTTTAAATTTCATATATTGATCAGATTATTGGTCCATATATATATATATATGAACCTGATCTGAAAAATATTTATATTTTTTCTATATATATCTGTGTATTTATGATAAGCAGAGCTAGAAAATTATTCATTGATGCAACGTAAAGCTGCAAGACCCATGATCCAATGACTTAAAACAGTAATAAAAGCCCGACTTTTTTTTAGGATCAATCATCAATCAATATCACTTTAATTTTACATTGCACTATTCAGTTTATGACTTTGAAAAGATGGATCTGATATAATTTTTTCTTTGAGATTACAGATTCTTTTTGATCATTAGAAAACTTTTTTTTTTCTTTTATTTAATTATTTCAGTATTTTTTTTAAAAATATTTTTGCTACCCATCATTTGTTTTCTAGCTGCGTGCTTTTGGAGAGTTTTCAGGGCCAATGATTTGGGTGATGTACTTGTCACTCTGTTTTTAAGTGTGAAAACAATTTCTATCCAAAAAGCAAACAAAAGGCTACAATATATATACACAATTTTATGCTTATCTATTTATGCGCTTGATAATCAGAGAAATCTTATGAAATTTTGTTTAGTGGCTTGGAACGTTGTTATGAGAAAATGCATTGTTAGAATTGAGCTTAAAATGAATTTAAAGTTGATCTAAAATGATTCGACAATCCAAGCTGCCTTTGTCGTTGCCTTGTAATTATTGCGATTTTGTGCCTGTGATTGGTCTCATTACAATGTCACTTATCTTGGAGTTCAATCTATGTGACATTTAACTGCTTTTGGTTTACTTGCAATTATATATGGGGATGGGGGCTTAATTTAATTGAGAAAGGAGGAGGCCCTTTACATAATCTTGTTTGATTTTTAGATCAATGATTGATGACCCACATAGACAAGACCATGAATCTTGCCTGTCTCATTGTTAATTTGTTAATTACAAATGTTTATCAGAAGAAGAAGTTTAATTTGTTAAATTACCCTCCGAGTACAGGAAAATTTTTCTAAACTTTTCTTCACATGTTTATTGCAAGTGGGTTTCTTGAGGCCCTCTGGCTACAACTAACGGCAAATTCTACCATACTCTCAAGTATCAATACTCTAGGGGACAAAGGTAACTTTATGTCAATCTGATGTGATTTCTTTAATGAAGAGTAAAGTGACAAATT
>CANYLF011113296.1:0-11918 GCA_948193215.1 Bocquillonia castaneifolia
TTTTTTGAAATTATACTAAAAATCTCTCTATTAATATTTTCGCCGGTCAAACTATTAGTCAACTTAATAAAAATATATTAAATATAATTTAACCCTATAGTTTATCATATATTACTAGTCATCCCTCTAATTTTAAAAAAACAAACCACCCCCCTCCCTCAATTAAAATATCTTGAAAATTAACTATGAATTCAAAATCAATATTTTACAATCCAAATTCTTTTACACACATGTATATAATTAAATTACTGTATTAATAAGTTTTATAAATTAAAAAGAAAGGTATTAAGATTAAGAATTATTGACAACGTCCCAAAAAAATATTTGTCTAATTTAGAAATAGAAATGTGAATGCATTATAAGTTGATGTTAAATAATATACGATGAAAAACTAAATAAATTAAAATCAAATTATAAAAATGTCTATATTGGGACAATCCAATCTGAAACATTAAATATCATCTAAGATCAAATGGATTAATATGTATGTTTATAATTTTTATTATATCGTAAATCATTATATGTGTGTGAATTAAAATTATATAGTTAAATTAAAGTATTTCTAAATTTTATAAACTAAAAGAAAAAATATAAGGTATAATAGATTAATATGTATATTTGAAAAATTTTATTATTTTAATTCTTAAAATTTTAATTTTAATTATATTTAAATTTTGAAATATTAATTTTGAATAATATTTTAATCAATCATTATGTTAACAATATTTTAATCGAAAGATATTATCTATTTTTAAAAATAGGAGAGCTATCTAGTATTATATGATAAACTACATGGGTAAATCATCTAAATTATCAAGAAGCTGATTACCAGCTTAACTGATAAAAAAATTTAAAAAAAATGTTTTTTAATATAATTTGAGACAACAAAAGGATGTACGGATATAATTTTCAAACATGGTAAATTATGTATTAGTTAAAACATAGGGCTAAATTGTAATTACCAAAAAAACATGCTTCCTCAGTAGATAAAGATTCTCTTTATCATGTATACCATGTAACGTCTATATGACTGCAAGTCTATTATCGTCTACAACTACAAGGCCAGTATCAAAATTGCTTCTTTCCTCTTATATTTAATTTTTTTTTTTCAGATTATCTGAACTGAAACACTTTTTACAATAAACACAGAGGCATTGAAGTAAGCAATAATAAAAACCTTTGAAATACTGAAATAGTACCACTGTTTTTTTGTTAGTCCTGTCTTGTATATATTTTGAGCAATTTCCTTGAGGATATAGAGTCATAACTAGCTTTAGCTCCATCAATTATTCCCTTGCCAATAGAAACCAGTGGTGCTTGTGGCATTGATGGGCTTTGTTTATTTTTTTTCTTAGATCAGTTTTGCTCAAGTTCAATCTATACTTGTCCAAAAATCCTTTTTATTCTTTAGCAAGAAATATCCCTTTTCTTCATCTTCCCCTTTTTCTTGGGTGGTTGAATTAGGGAGTTGGCCAAATTTTTCTACATTTACATATTTTGGAAAATGTGCATAAAATGGATAGTGTCCACCAATTATTGAGTAATTTAACCACATTAACACAAATTGGTCCAGTCTATTCATTCTCAAGGCCAACAAAAACAGCTCATTTGCACAGTTAGCTCCCATGTGGTGTGGTCAATCAAACTACTACTTAGATGGGAAAAAAAAGAAAAAGAAAAGTAGATTGTCCCTTGTAAAGTTATGATCAATTATAGATTCAGCAGCTCACCTGTCAAATTGAAAAACCATGCCTAACATTGTGGAGAAATTTATCCCTTTACCCATGTTCTGTCCACTTCTTCAAGTAATATATTTTTCTTATACAAGGTATGTGATGATGCTAATCTTAAATAATTTGATAAGAGTCAATGTTATTGCTACCAGCTGAGACAGAGGGAGGTACATCAAATAGACATAATCTCCTAGTTTGAGCCATGATCAGATTATTTGAAGACTCAATTAAACCATGTATTTGAAGTTGAAGACCAATCAAATCAAACCCATGTGCATAACCCCGCAATGTAATCTTAAAAGCAAATCACTAACTTGAATCCTAGTAAATTTTTACGAAATACAAGGACCATGTTATGGAATATCCTTTTGCCCGTTCATAGCATCATTTGTTACGAAGTGCAAATTACCCTAATGTTAAAACGTTCTGGTCTGATGCTCTGAGTCTGCTCACCTGACAAATCCACCAGACATATTGTACGGTATCTATAATGCAGAGCAACATAAACAAAGTCATATGATAAAGTCGTCATCTTGAGCCCCTAAACCAAAACCAAAACCATGATCATTCGCAGCTTGTTGCCTCCAGATGGTGCATCAACCATCTTCAGAACATTGGCAAAAAGACGGCATGAACCACTTTCAGAATTTTCAGGCAGATAAATACTCTCTTCTCATGCAAATAATTTCAAGCAGCTAAGGCACCATTGTATTGTGTTGGTTTTTTCCTATGTAAGTATGTATAAATCATGTTTCGTTGGCACTTAATTCCCAATCCCTCTAGAAACAGGGCTACGGCTTCTTCCTCGCCATTCTCCATGATAACCTGCACCTACAGCCTCTTCTTCTTCATTTCCATTAAATTTCCCTTTTCCATTCAGATTTATAAATTCGCTGAGCAAGCTTCATTAACTGAAAACTTCCACTTTGTCAGCCAATCAAGAATTTCAAACAGAGATAAGAAGCGAGCCATCAAGAAGTTAAAAAAAAAAAAAAGTTACTCTGGACTACAGCATTAACATCAAAAAAAAAAAAAAGGAAATTTACAATACCACCAACTACCAAAGTATAGGAAAATGATGAGAAGAATTTCTCCCAACAACCAAAAAAGGCTGACTTGTGTTACAGTTCGTCAATTTGGCGCTATCCATCAGAAATGAGTTAGCTATTATAATGAAAATGAAATATTGTCTACCACTCTCTCAATTCTCAAACCAAAAATGTAGAAAAGAAGAATCAATCACCAAAACCCTCAGGCTTCATAGCCAAAATTTTATCTAATCCCAATAATCCAATCCAATCAAAAGCAAATGCAGCAGCAAAAGAATTTAGCAAAGAGACAACAAAAAACTCAATAACACTACCTTGCTTTTTTCTATTCTAAAACACAAGTAACCAACCATACACACTACCAAGTCAAAATTCCCCTAATCAAATTTCCTTCAAAACCAAAGAACATCATCACTAACCAGTAACCATCTATCCCATTACACCAAACTCCCTACTTCCTAACTATGCTAGTAAAAATAAATAAAAATTAAACCAAGAAAAAGGAAAAAAAAAATAAACAAAAACCCACAGAAAAAAATACTACTAATTAACTAGTGTCCTACCCTTTCTCCATTGGTTTCACTACCATAATTCCCATCATCTGCTTCTGCTTCCTCATTTCCACAACTTTCCTATGCGAATTTGAATGCAGTACACTGCAGAACGTAGGGCTACTAGCCGGGCGGTACTCGGGCACTAAACGGCCAGACTTAAACCTAACACCGCAGGCATTACAAAGGGTTTTAGGACCGAGCGGTCCAGCCCGCCATTGAGGTGTTTTTTCAGCACCACAATGCTGACATTTTCTTCCAAGTGTAGAAGATTTTACCACTTTTACTTTCTTCAAATTCTCTTGACTCCACCAACACTGGTGACTACCAAGGTCTCGGCGTCTTCGCCGGAGCTGCTTGCTCCTCGCCTTAACCGGCACTTGGAGACTCCGGCAGTAACTCATAATAACGCTGTCGTTCGTGCCGCTATGGCCGCTGTTACTGGTGCTGCTTGTTGTAGTGCTATTATCAAGCACAGAGACCGGACTCTGTTGCTTGGGTAAACCACCTGGGTTTTCCGACAGAATGTCGACGAATGTTTCAACTGATGGAAATGCATCTTTGTTTGATATCCATTCAAGTTCTTCCTCTGCAAATTCCTGAAAAAGGGTTGAAGAAAAAAAAATTATAACCCTTCGTATGAGTTGACTCAGTAACTCGAACGCATTGCCGTTTTCTACAGTTGGGCGCCCTATTTTGTCAATCACGTGGGCCACCCATGTGATATTGCCCTTTAAATTTTTTATGTACAGTGTGTACAGAACAAAAGGACAAACGAAAGGAAAAATTCTTAGAATCTTTCAGGATAATATCGTCTTTTTAATTGGAGTGTCCTATCAAAATTTATTAATTAGGATTATTATAGTGTACTGAAAAGAAGGTTTTTGCTGGACATTTATTGGCTACAACTCCAGTCTTGTGAACCACAGCTCACATCAATTAAGACCCCTCAATTTTTTTCCACTGAAAATGTCCAAAATGCCCTCAGACAAAACTTAACTTCCACTAACACGTGTTGCAGATTTATTAGGTTGAAGTGGTCAAAATGTCCGACTAAGAAAAAAAATCAGTTTTCTTAAAAAAAGAAAGATTAAAAAAGGCAACTTGTTTGAAGAAAAATCGGAGCGTAAAAATTATATACCATTCAATGCCGTCTAATTTGACTCGGTAGAGTTGATAAGAAAACTCGGAAAGAATATGCCGAGTTAACTCGGCAACAACCGTAAAGAAAACCGAGTGCGTCCGAGTCAGAACGAGTTAGACCGAGTCTAGACTCCAAACAACCGGAAAACAAAAACCCACGAAGAATCGTTATCTGGGTAGTTGAAAAAACTTACAGGCAAAGAAAGGTGGGTAGAATCGTCAACTGGGTTGTTGTTGTTGTTGTTGTTGTTGTTGTTGAAAACATCGAAGGAAGAAGCATTAGGATTAAAGGAAGGGAAAGCCTTTTTGGGTTTGTTGTGTTCTTCGTCATCGTCTTCTTCGCCTATGTCAGAGACAAAGTCCAGTAAGTCGTCCATAAAGCAAGCTTGGTCAAGGGATTCCATTAACAAAAGGAAGGAAAACAGAGGTTTGAGTTTGTGGGTATTTTTCTTCTTTTTCAGAAATGAAAAATGGATGCTGTTTGTGTTGATGTTGTGTTTTAGAAAGAGAAAAAAGAGGTTGGTTTTTTTTGGAGTGAAAGAGGAAAAGAGACTCTATTTTGCTTTTGGATATATTATTATCACACGATGGACTCGAGGGTTTTTTGGGTGGGATGAGGGGAGAGCAATTTTTTGGATTTTATTTTTATTTTTATTTTTTAATTTATATATATATATATAACGTCTACCGGTAAGTATCCCATGCATTAAAGACTTTGGTAAAACCATAAACCATAACTCCCTATGTCCTTTACTTTCGCAATTTTCATTGATTAAGTTCTAATCTTGCAAACCTAAGTGTTTAAAAGTTTGTTCAAAAAAAAAAAGTGTTACATTCATAAATAGTTATACCAAAATAAAACACATCATCTTCCTCTAAAAAAGTGTTTAAAAGTATTTTTAATCAATTTCAAAATATTATATTCAATTTTTTCTCCATTTAAAAAAAAGGCTCAAAATGAAGTTCCACGATAATTGATTTTATGCATCTCAATTTTATTTTTAAGAAAAATAAATTAGTTAATTACATTTTTTTCTCAAATTATTTGTACTTTTTATATGTGATAAATGATTTTAAAAGTTCTAATAAAAATATCTTAAAAAAACAATTTTATAGAATTTCTATTTTTATTGATATATATATATATATATATATATATATAATATATATATATATACACACACATATATATATATACATATATATAATTTTGAAACAAAAAAAGTATTTTTAATTAAATATATTTTGATGATATTGATTCCTTATTGAATTTTTTTTTGATAATTGGGGGAGGATTCGAACCTAAGTCTCACAGGTTGATTACAACGTCTCTACCAGTGAATTGATAAGTATTAAAATAAAATAATTAAATTAAATAAAAACCAAATTCTATTTTTTCAATATTAGGACTAAGTTACCCCTAAGGAAATTGACTGTTTTAAAATTTTTATAAATAAATATGGGTAAAAAAGAAACTTAAATGCGTATGCTATTTTTCTTGTTAAATACATTTAAGTGTAAAATTTTAGTCTTATGTAAAAATGCCAAAAGAGTTATCTAATTAATTATATAAATTAATTCATATATTTTTATGAGCGAAAAAAGGAAATAATGAGTAAAATTTGAAAGAATAAAATATTAAATATTAAAGTTAAATTTTAAAGCTGAATATCATTTTCAAAAAAAAAAATTAAAACTGAATATCATGTTATAATATTTGCATTTGGAATGCTCAAATAAATTAGGTAAAAGAAAAATATAGAAGCTGCTATTTACCAAAAAAAATATAGAAGCTGCTATTTACCAAAAAAATTATAGAAGCTGTTAAGTTTATACATTATGTGCATGCTATTAATAACAAATATACAAACAAAAATTTCTAGAGGTTGGTTCTTAGGAAACGTTTTTTCTAAACGATTAAATTTTCTATTATTCATAAGGTAAATTTTTTTTTTGAATAATTTACTACGAGAAGATATTGGAGTAGAAGGGTAAGAATTATTCAAAAATAATTTTGAAATCACAATTAATAACATAGGGGATATACATGATCTTCATGGATTGAAAGTGACAACAATATTTACAGTATAATATTAAATACCCGCCCTCTATTATTTATCTCCGACCTAGTATTTGGTTGCAAGTGGAGATTGATCTAATCCATGAATGTAAAAGCAAGAAAAAAAAAAGAGGCAATTTTAAACAAAAATTAGTAGTGAAAAAAACAAGAGCAATATGGGAAACGAAAAAGTAGTACTAGAAATTTAAAAAGTATTTTGATTGAGGAGATAAAAGAAAAGAGGAAGGGGCGGACCGCTTACGCAACGGCCAGGCCTGCCTTCACGATGTATTCGTTCCTCCCAATAAGCTCCAAGGCCCACGTCATTTCTCCAATTAAATACTGCCACGTGTGAAATAGTTACTTATTTTAATTTTTTACTATTAAACAAAATAAATATCTATATTTTTTGCATCCCCGACACCGCACGTGGCGGCGATGATCATGTGATATAACTTAGGAGCATCTCTTTTGTAGTTGCACTTAATTATTAGTGCATAACATATTGTACTATTAACTAGTAACTTTTTAATTAAGTAAAGTTTTAATTAAATGCTGACTATGGTCCAGTTTTTGACATTACTTACGAACAAAAAAATAATCTTCATTTCTTAATTTTTTTTATAGCAGTTTTTAAAACTTGAATTATGCGTGAATATAAAAAAAACTATCATAAATATTTTTTTAACTTTTTATAAAAAATTAAGTTTCAAATATCTTACATTATGTGTATAGGAAGAAATATACGATACCTATCACTACTTCTTTCTACTCAAATTCATAAAACTACACTTTTTTTATTTATTTTAATTGACAAAATTTTAATTTTTATAACCTATCTTTTTTTCTAACTTTCATAATTCATATTCTTAATATATATATATATATATATATATTTGTCATTAATAATTTTTTTTCTTGAAAAGTTTAAAGAAAATCATTAAACTTTGAGACTATGAGATTAATCACAAGCATTTTGCGATTTTGAAGACTAATTTCTAATTAAAGAAATGATAATAATGCCATCTATCACTTTGTCCTAATTGGGCCTTTACGTGTGGGCCCATTTGCATGTGCAAAATCATGTGTGGGGTCCTCAGGCTGCACGTTAGGGAGTGGTGGGTTTATATAGGAGTAGGTGTTGGTATGAATATGATACAATTACAATAAAGGGAAGATAGTGTGTGTCCATATTCTCTCACAAACGTGATAATCACGTGCTTATTTATATTTTTTTGATTGTGATTGTGAATTATTGTAATTTGTAATGTACAATCCACTACTACTTGTATTCTATCCCTCAAAAATAAAAAGAAGATCCATTGAATTTTGATTATCATGGGATGTCCACTTTTTGACATCTAGAAAAAATGAAAAGCATTCCCAACTACTTGCATGCATGTATATGTACCTTATGTAAATTAATAAATTGGATAACATTTCTCTGATAATATCAGATGTTAAACATGCTCATAATTTAGTGATTGAAACACGATAATCAACATGATATTCTAAGGTTTAAATTCCATTTTCTAACTATAAATAAATAAATATAAACAATTAAAAAAATTTAAAAATTAAAGAAAACCTTTGAATTTTTTTAAGAGTTAGTAGCCTAAAAACTAATTTTATGAAGACAACTTTAAATTGGATGTTTAACATATTAACTTATTCATGTCTCCCAAGATTAACCTAGAGACGTATGTAATCGATATAAGATTTTAAAACTAAAAAAGCCATATTAATTTATTTATTTACAAATTACACTAACACTTGTTGAAATGTGCCAATATGTGACCTTAATTAAGGATTGTTGCTTCAAATTATAGAAGAAGGGTTTAAAATTTAAATATTCCGATCCTTTGATTAATGGGTTAGACTAACTCCAGTAATTGAGCTTCAAAACCCAAGTGCCTCGGGCCAATATATCATTCCAATTGGGAGATCTTTAAAATGAAAGTTAGAGATGAGCTCTACAGTCTTTGGGATGGGTTTTAATTTGTCAATGAGCCGCCCACTCTTCTTAAAGATACTGAATCCACTTGGGATAACATATTTGTTTTATAGAAAAATGAAAATTTTTATAAACAAAAATAACATGTGAAATTAATTTTAATTTAAACTGATTTAGTCCTTTCACCATTTCATTAAATGTCAATATAAATCAAATTGCATTGAATGCTAATATAAATTCGTTTTAATTGTCTTACCAAAACCTGAACTCTAATGGCTCGTTTGTTCATAGGATTGACTAGCTAAGTTATAGGATTAGCTTTTACGTCTTTGTTTGATTCACAAACTGTGTATAGGATTAATAATCTTAAGGTCTTAGTAATCCCATGAAAGAAAGATTAAATAATACCACCACTCCTATGTTTTTAATTAATCCTTACTTCATGGGATTACTAGGATTACTAAGCTTAACACTCATATTTTATCTTTCCAAAAATAAACTTATTTTTTAAAGTTAGTTTCCAAAAATAACCGTTCTTATTTAATTTATTACTTAACTTGAGTACAAATTATCAATTAAAATAAATATTCTTTCTTATTTAATTTAATTTAGGTGATTTTATTATTTTATCAATACCTTAAATAAAATATTCTACCAAATACGGGAATATTATTACTAGAATTAACTAATAATGAGGATTATTATTTTTTTACCAAACAAGGTATAAGATTATTAACATCATTACTTAATTAATCCTAGTTTAACACTAATCTTTAGGATTAATAATCTATCAATCAAATGAACACTAAACAAATTCTTCTTTTTTAGAAAGAACTCAAAAACGCTCCATTCATAAAAAGTCATACGGTATTTACAAATCAAAACACTCTTGCAATCTAAAATATCAATATAAAATTCATCGTCAATACATCAAATAATGACTATTACGTACATCTCCAAAATCATGACTTTGTCATGTAAAATTTCTATGACTTTGCATTTTTTTGCTAGGTAGTTACCTAAAGTGATATCTCAGGCCCTTTGAGCCCTGACAAATCCACTGCGAGGGAGCCGGCGCCTAACTGAAGGCCCATTGAAAGGATCCCACAAACCCCTAAAAGCGAGGGAGCAAGGCTCGAACTCGAGACGTTATCGAGTGACCAGAAGGCTTTTAAGCAACTGTACCAACCACTCGCTAGTGACTTTACATCTTTTTGAATGGCGGAGATCCTCACCATAACCAGTATTTAGCGTAAAAGACGACTCGAATCAATTAATATATTAGATAAGAACTCTCACAAAAAAGAGAATACAAAACTCTTATATAAAGGAGAACAAAAAAAACTCTTAATAAAAGAGACTGAAACTCTACAAAAAGGATAACAACATCCAACTTATTAAAAATTAAAATTAAACTATGAAGAAAAACAATGATAAACAAACTCTTTTTTTAATATGATGATGGGGATGATATATCTACTAAACAACATTTATTTGATTTTGCGGTGGTTATCTATATTCAATCTAAACCTAATCAATAAACATTTATATTTATATTTATTTTAAGTTTGAATAAAGATATCCTCAGGCATACAAAATTTCTATACAAGATAAATAACGATAATAAAATTTTTAATTTGAAATATATATATATATATATATATATATATATTAAATAATAAATAAACAAATAAATCAGTCATTTATTCACCAAATAAATAATAATATCCTTATATCGTTTGAAACTAAATATTTATATTCAAAATAAAATAAAATTATTATATATTTTTTTATTGCATATGATATAATTAGATTTGAATATTGGGTATTCATATATATGATATATCAATTCAAAATTGGGTTTTTTTAATAATTGAAATTTGGAAGAGTGGATCTAATACTCTCAGATCGATTACAATATCTCTATAATTATTCTAAATTTAGGGAGAAGAATCAAAACTAGTTTGAATGTTATATGTGTAACATTTTATTTTAAAATTTAAATCTATTCTTAATCCTTATAAATTATTATCCATATTTTATATAATGTAATGAGATCAAATTAGTAATCCAAAAATATCCACTCATTAGCACCTTGAAAATGCATAAATTTTCTCTCATCTCCCTAGAGACATTTTTTTTTTGAAGCATCTCCCTCAAGGTATTGATATGTAATTTTAGTTACCATTATCGGAAAATTCTTACAAGAAGATGGTCTATAAATGATACGGTGAATCAATCAATCACATACTTACATGTCATCAGATGCCTCATCTTTTTTCAATAAATATTAAAAAATTATCATAAAAAAACTGACACATATCACCATGCTTTTGGATTGATAAGGGAAGGTAGAAAATTCATGGATTTATACAATCCATCATTTGGTATGACTACAATAAAGAAGAATACTTGGATTTTAAAAGAATCCATGATTTCTTAAAAACCCTCAAAATAAGGGTTTATAAAATCCCCCAGTCACATAGAGGTGGATTTTCACAAAATCCTTCATTGTAACGAGGGATGGATTTTACAAATTTTAAGTTAATTACATGAATGCCATTGAATTCAATGGATTTAATTAGCAGACCAAAAAAAAAAAAAAGTTGATAAATCCATTGAATTTAAAACTATTACAAACCTAGCTTTTTAAAGTTCACTCATTTTAGTAAAAACCATGGATTTAAATACCATCATTCCAAATGTTGCCTTATAGTCTGGCTTGGGAATTAATCATGTATCTAAGAGCATCATCAAAAGACTTTTAAACAAGTTCCTTCTCTCAATTAGAGAGTGTGTTTGGTTTTTTTTCTTTTTTAACAAATTCCTAATTTTATTATCCTTCCTCAAAATTTATATGAGTTGAATAGTGACTCTTTTTATGAAAGAATGCAAGAGAACTCCTAAATATTATTTTATTATTTTTAATCTTTTTTTATTGTTTTAAATTTTGAATGAAAATTTAAAATGCACTTTTATTAATAAAAAATTAAAATAGAGAATGCATGAGAAATGGTTGTTAAAGTAAACACAAATTTATAAATAAATTAAAATAGAGAATAAGTTATTGATAGTATATTTACGAGCCAAATAAAGATCATGCTCCCAACCTAAAAAAAACTAAAAAGCTATCTTCAAAAAAAATAAAAACAAAAACTAAAAACTAAAAAGCAAACGTCATGTCGTTTA
The DNA here is from genome assembly GCA_948193215.1 of Bocquillonia castaneifolia. Taxonomy (NCBI): domain Eukaryota; kingdom Viridiplantae; phylum Streptophyta; class Magnoliopsida; order Malpighiales; family Euphorbiaceae; genus Bocquillonia; species Bocquillonia castaneifolia. The sequence continues at coordinate 11,679 of CANYLF011113296.1, forward strand.
AAAATGATCCATCCAATTTTATTATCAGTTACACACGTGGCAGCTAGCAACTACCCTTTTCTGGTCTGAAGCAAGAAGGAAACAACTGTCCAGCTACTACACAACTCCATAGTTTCACCATCCAAAATCCCATAAAAGAATAACAATGAATTGGTAAATCAGAATCTTGCTGAGTACCCAGAAAAGGAAAATAGGTGAAGATAAAGAAATTAGCTGAAGAAACAAACAAGTATGCAGGGA
>CANYLF011113371.1:0-15455 GCA_948193215.1 Bocquillonia castaneifolia
TAAAATGGAAATCAAATAATAAACATAGAAAATAAATAAAACAAATTAAAAGAAAGAAGTTGAGATTAGTGTTCTTGGGTCATGGATGCATGGTGTGCCCTCAGAGGTGGGTGTGAGTACCCTTTTTAGTTAAGATTGCAGTAGAGAATAAAAAATTTGACTTTGGAAGCCCAAAAAATGATTTTTATAGAATGGTTATTATTATTATTATTATTATTATTATTATTATTATTATTATTATAAAAGGATGAAGACTGTGTTTTAGAAACTAAGAACCAGAGCAATCTCCCCCAACTCTCCCCCTTCAAAAAAAAAAAATCCTCTCTCCCTTTCCTCATTCTCTTATTTATATTTTTTCTTTTTAACCTAATTTTCATACACCTAATTTTTCTACACCTAATTTTCATAAACCTAATTTTTCTACACTTAATTTTCATACACCCAATTTTCATACACCTAATTTTCATAAACCTAATTTTCCTACACCTAATTTTCCCTTTATTTTTTTTATTATTGTTATTTTAAAACCCATGAAAGAAAGAAAAAAAATTTTAAATCACTAAAAATTAAAGGTAAGAATAAAAATAAAAAGAAAAATATTATTTAAAATAAAACTTGAAATATTATTTTTTTATTATTTATCATTTTTTTATTCTCCTGTCTTCAAACCAAGAAATTGGGTACTGTGAGTGATCCTATGTTAGACCATTTTCATCATTGGGCACCCCGAGCCACTTCCATGACCGGCATCCAAAAATCAGGTGTCTACATCCTCCAACATCATGGCTGGAATTAGTGATGACCTGTTGAAGACTTGTAAGACATCATCAAGACTGGGATTGAGAAAGCCTTGAAAGACTGGGATGACTGTAGGGATGATGAATGGCATAGTACTAATGAGGAAGAGGATGACCCTGAAAAGAGGCATGAGCTTAAGGCTATCAATGCCTTGACTAAGAAGATGGAAAAGGTCCAGGAGTTGGTGAGAGTCAAAGACTTTGATTTTGACAATCTCAGTCTGTGAGTCATAGCTGGCCTCCCTCCCAAATTTAAAATGCTTGATGTGTCCAAGTTCAATGGAGCTTGAGATCCAAGGATGCTCCTTAAGCAATACATCACAATCATGTCAGCCACTCCTCCGAATGCCGAGCAAAAGCTTGGGTTGTTCCCACTTTCTTTGGAAGGGATGGCTTTGGATTGGTACCATGCTCAATCAACAGCCACTTAAGCTATTTGGAAGACTCTCAATGAGGCTTTTAGGGAGCAATTCTCTCATAATGCTACCCTAGAAATCTCTTTGCAAGATCTAGACATGACCAAGCAAAAAGATGGAGAGTCCTTTTCAAAATTCCTCACTAGATTGAGAAACAAAGCTGCCCTCATAAAGAACAAGCCTTCTGAAAAGGATCAAGTCCAAATGGTGGTTCGAAATGTCCTTCCAGCTTGGGTGGAAAACTTGCAAATGATGAACCCAAGAAGCTTTGATGAGCTATACGATGATAGACTTCAAGTTGAGGAAATTGAAGCCATGAAGCATGAGCCCCTGCTAAAAGTTTTCGAAGGAATATGAGAGCGAGATTCAAACTATGACTCAGACGAGTAAATGGGCATCACCACACCAAACTTGTCACAGGCCCAATTTCATTTATTAAATATTTAAGTATTAATCATATCATATCATTTGCATCATAGCTATGTGTAATGCATTGCATAATATTAATTGGTAGAGTAATATTTGTGAGTATTAGGGTTTATGGAAGTTTGGGTTGGTAAGGACCTAATTGTAAGAAAAGTTAGAGGAGTTATTTGTAGTAGAAGTATGAGTGTGGAACTAGATAGATAATAAGATTTTATTTGAGGGTTGTGTGAAATAAGGAATTTAAGAGTAAGGAAAAGTGTCCTAATAATAATAATAATAATAATAATAATAATGAGACAAGTGGCATGAAGAGGAAAAGAAGAGTGGCAAATTAATTAATAATAATAATAAAATATTATAAGTGGAGAATCTCTACAATTTCCCTACACCACCTTGTTCTTCTTCTTTGTTTTACCTTTCTCTACAGCAAAAAAAATCACCATTGAAAAACCTTGAAGTTTAATTGAAGAATATAGTTAAGTAGGGAGGAGTTTATAATAGCTAGTAGATTACTTGAAGGATTAGAAGCTTAATTAAGGTAAGTTTATTCCCTTTTGTGTTAGTTAATTATATTAGGATTTTGGAGGATTTTGGGGGTTTTTGTTTTTAATTACATAAACATCTTATTGGTATATTTTAGAGAGATTATTGAGTAGTAAATGTATGTTTGAGTATTGTAATGTTATTGAATAGTTTGTTGATTGTATTATTGTGTTTAGGGGAACCTAAAGGCAAAGAGATTGTGAAGGAAGGCTAATAGGCTTATTTGGTTCTTCATCTTTTTGTAAGTATTTAATTGATTAAACTTATGTATATTAAGTGGAAATTGCTAAATTTGCTTAATTGCTATGTTCTTGGATGAATTGAGTAATTGTGTGTTGGTTGAGATGTTGATTGAATTGTTGATTAAGTTGATTGGTTGAATTATGTAATTGTGAATTGGATGAGATGTAGATTGAATTGTGAGATTGTGTTTGAAATAAGTTATTGGTTGAATTGAGAAAGTTGTGAATTGATTATGATGAGAATTATGATATGTTGTGATGAAGATTGGTTGTGATTGTGATTATGATTGTGAATAGAGAAAGGATGACTCATGAGATGTGATATGCCTGTGATCGGGAAAGCTGAGCCGGGCAGATAGCTACCCGTATGTGTGAGATGGCGAGACTGAGCCGGGCGGATAGTGTCATCGGTGGCCACCTAAATGTGAAATTATGTGAGGAAATGAAAGGAAATGTGAGGAAATGAGAGGAAATGTGAGGTTGAGTCATCCGGTCCTAATTTGATGAGAATTGGTGTGATTTGAAATTGGTTGATGCTTTGAGATGTTGAATTGGTTGAGAATTGCCTTGGTTGAACTTTGAATGTGATTGATTGTTGGAATTGATTCCGATTGCATATTCATTGTGTGATGTATGTGATATTTGTATGTATTAGTAATTTTGACTTAATATATTCTTGGTTTAGTTGATTAAATACTTATTGAGTCGTCAGCTCATCCCTTGGCAATTTTTCTCAGGTAAGCAAGATAGTAGATAGTGTAGTAGTACAGTGCCCAAATTTTTGCATCAAATAACTTGATCAGGTGGGCCGGAGGAGTTGTCATGAGCACAAGGGGCATTTTTGGAAACTTATGTGTGTATTTATGTGGTGTAAAAGCTTTTATTGTATATTTACTCTTGAGTTGATGAAATCATAATTATGTGTGTGTTTAATGCCTTATAAAAGATATGTTAACTCTAGATGTAATGGCTTAAGTTACTAGATTTCACACTCAAATAAAGAGTTGAACTTATTCAGATAATACCTAGTGTATTGATTTTACTATATTTTGAACTCAAATAATGAGTAAAGCATATTCAAATATTTTGCTTATTTTTGAAAGTTACTACTTTTTTGTACTCTGATAACATAAATAGTATATTTGAATAATTCTTATCCATTCAAAATTTATAGATTTAATACCCAAATAATAGGTATGTGTATTCAAGTAACTGATTTATTTTGTGAGTTACTATCATTTATACTCAAATAATGACTTATATGCATTTGAATAACTGATATGTTTTACTAAAGTTACAATTCATTACACTCAAACAATCTTTAAAATTTATCCAAATACTAGTGCTAATTAGTCTTTAACATATAGTTATATAATTAATTAATCTTGTTTTCTTTAAAGGGGTGTTACAAAACTAGTGCATCCATGTGTTCATCAAGTGTCTAGGATTTGCCTCATGTAGCTTAGCACAATAACTACCCTTTCGGTCAATGATAGGACATTTGTTTCACTTTGTTTTGTTAATATTTTTCTCAATAGCATGTTTGCAATTCATTAATAATATTATGAGCTCATTTGACTTCAATTCATCTCATGATTGTTTGTTTAACATTAGTACACAAGATAAAGGAAATACCTGTTACACCTAATATTACTGCTTAAAGAATAAAAAAAGATTTCAAAATTTGAATTAAGATTGATTTTTTTAAAAATAAGTGTTAATGGTTGAGCTTTCAATTCTTTATTTTAAGTGCATTTATTTTGATATGAATGCCAGATTCTCAACATAGGTCTAAAACATGTGAGCGCTTGAGCCTTTACGAGCATTCATTACTTCATGCTCCATTTTTCTTATTGAGAGTGTCTTGTGTAGGAAATGTTCTTAAGAACTTGCCTTGGTATATATTTGAAATCCACAAGATTATTAGAAATTAATATGAAAATGAAGAGGGCACTTTAGGATAAATTCTTAGCCTTAAAAGCCCACCTTGTTTACCTTAGGAAGCCAAAGTTGAGTCTTGAATTCCCTTTTCTTTGACATTCAAATTTGACAATTAGCCTGATTGAGCCTTTCTTGAAAATCTTCCCTATCCCTTTCAACCCTTTTGTGCACTACGTCTCGCAATTCCATTCTTTTGAAATAACTTGTGAAGTGAGTGGTTAATCCCTGAATATTCCTTGGAAAAACTTTTGTCAAGAAGTTACGAATGAAATTGTGAGATGCATAGATCGCTTGCTTAAAAAAAGAAAAGAAAATGAAGACAATAGAAAATGATAAAAAAAAATGAAAAAAGTGATCGAGAAAAAAAGAGAAAGTGAAAGAAAATGCTTAAAAAATGTTGATTGATTAAGAAAATGCTTAAAAAGGGAAAGGCAAAAAAATTGAAAAGAAAGTGAAAAAAGAAGTGAAAAAGAAAAGAAAAGAAAAGGAAAGTAAGAGCAATAAGCATCCTTGATGTAGTTCCTATTTTTGGAATACTCTTGACAAGTAAACTAATTTGGAATGCATTCCTCCACAAGTTTGAAGTTTTAGGAGTTATAGTGCATTTACCCTTTTCTCCCTCTGAAATCCTACCTTACCCAAGCCCCATTACAACTAAATGAAAGACCCTCAGATTTGTATTTCCAGTACATTCAAGTGGAGGACTTATGATGAAAAGGCAAGCATATAGTTGAACTTTCCTATGCTTTAACTTGAGTGTAAACACTGCCCCCTAAACACTAGAGAGTTTTTGTGAGAACTGTAAGAGTGTTGAGTTGATTGTATTCATATTGGAATGTGCAAGAAAAATGATTTTCACTCTAATTTGGTTTTGGACAGCTTTTTCATTAACATTACAATCAATTGAATTTTTCTGAAAATGAATTTTGAAAACCCGAAGGGATGGTTTACGGTAGCAGTAATGTCTTGTGCAGTGAGTAAAGTACACTTTTATACCATTATTAAATGAATAAAGGTCAATTTTGAATCATTGTCAAATTTACTTATTATATGATTAGTGCCATTGCATTCAAGCTAGAAAAGACAACATTAAGCAAACAAAGTGAGATAGATATGAGACCAACAAGGGTGTATTCACTAAAGCTACTTATACGAGATATTCGCCCTATCAATCGGCTATTGAACAAATGCCCAGGGACAAGTCCTAGGCCTATGCCGTCCAACATAGTACCAGATGCTCGGGGGTAAGTCCTTAGCTTGTATCATCCAATATAGTACCAGATGCTCGGGGGCAGGTCCTTGGTCTGTGTAATCCGATCCAACACTAGTAGCAGCCATCAAGTTTCCACCATGTACAAAATCTATAGTTCAAGGGTTAATCTTAACATCAATCAAGTCAACACAGCCCCTTATAATGCCATTGGATCCTTTACCGGCTTATACACACATCTCGATGATCTTCATAAATTTTCGTGAATCTAAGAGGATTCTATGCACGACATTCCATATCCACAACTTCATGCATTTCATGTAGAATAGGTCACAACATATCATGCACCTATAGGACTGCAGACAAGGAGGTTTTGCCTTGGAGCCTGAGCCATAACTGGCAACTGCGACACTGTGTGTTCAGCTACGGGGCTGAAGTGGTAGTCGCCACCCGAACCAGCATCGGGAATGTCTTACAAGGTGTACATCCCAATTCCTCTCAAGAATATGAAGGATGCATTGACCCCAGAGATTCATGGATCTGACTTATCGATTCCCGGACGTGATTCTTTACAATACTCCTAGTATTATGCCTAACTTCACTCCTTCTAACAAAAGCAGTAAAAACACATAACACTTTATAACCTACCTTTCACATATATACACATGCAATAGCGGGTTTCTAACAACAAACAAGAGTTAATTTTAATGATTACCAACCATTAATTAGGGTTAATTTACATGCAAAAGTGATATAAACACATAACACATCAAAACACAATAACAACCTAGGGTTTCTACCATTTTAGACCTAAAATGATTACCAAATAGCATTAATTAACCAATTTCAATCATAAACAAATCTAAATAATTACCAAAGAAAGTTCAGAAGCTTACCTCATCGCTGTATTCCACGTGAAAACTACTGTACACAACCAATCTCTGTAAAACAGCACCGAAGAGCAAAAAAGAGAGCCCAACGCCACTCAAGGGACTGGCGTTTGGGCCCAATGCCACTCCTGCTTGTGGCGTTGGTCAACAGACAGAAAACAGATCATAGGATTTGACAGAAAATGAAATTTTCGGGTTTACCAAGCCCAAGAAACACACGTGCAGAGACAAAAATGCATCAAACAATTGCCAAAACATGTAATAATGCATGAAACATGGCAAAACAACCTAGATCTAAACATGGCATGCATAAAAACACAATAAAGATGCAAGCTTTATGCATTAAAACTCAAAAGAAACGATTTTAATACTTAAATCACAAAAGAAACAATTTTTATATAAAAAGACATGCAAAGAAATAATTTTTATGCAATTAAAACATGTTTATAACATCAAACAACTCAGATCTGAAATAAAAACATACCAAAACATACAAAGGAATCAACTTTACACATCAAAACTCAAAAAGATGTGATTTTCAGGCAAAAGGAATAAACTTTAAGCAAAAGAAACAGTTTTCATGCAACAAAACAAGAAAAGAAGAGATTTTCATGCCTGAAAAACGTGTTAAAGACATCGAATATTGCATATTTGAAATCAAAACATGAAAACTTGCAAAAAGATGCAATTTTTAACATTTATAATGCATGAGCATGGCATTTAATGACATTTAGACAAAAGAAACATACAAAAACATGATTTTTACATATAAACAGAAATTTACAGCAACATTATAGCACAAGAATAATGAATCATGACATGCAAAACATGAAAACAACAAAAACATCAAGAAAACAAAGGATTAAGGTAGCTTACCTCTTAAGAAATCACCTTGGAAGCGCTTGATAACCCTCAGATCTGGTTTGAGTGACTTGAATGTTACTTCTTATTGATTAACAACTATTGGAGCCTTCTTTGAATAGATTTGAAACTTCAAAACACCTTTTGGGCGGAAAAGATGACACCTTTGATGTGTTTTTGTGTGAAATAATGCCAAAAATTAAAGTGTTTTATGCAATGAAGTGAACTTAGAGTGTTAGTATTATGAACTAAACCTTAAATTCGTATGTCTGGCTGCCAACCTCCAAAAACGTAGTTTTAGACGCATATTTATAGCCCTAATAGCTTAAAACTTAATCTAGGGTTACCACAAACAGTTTCCTAATGAAAATTAATGACTTGAGCCTAAAGCAAAGGGTTTTTTAGACAAAAATAGCCCTCTAGGGCTTTGGGACGCATGTACGACTCGTACGGGCTATTCAGGGCTGAAACAGCCCGAAAATGGGCTTTTTACAGCTGAAAATGTGTGACTGGCGTTGGGGGCCCAACGCCAGTCATGTGAGTGGCGTTGGGGGCCCAACGCCAGTCATGTGAGTGGCGTTGGGCCGTTTTGGGCCTCCAAACGTCCGATTTTACAAAAACTTAAAATTGAGAAAATGTGAGGAATTTCCTCAACTATCAACCTGTAAAATTTTAAGTCATTTGGACACTTGTAGAAAAAGTTATGATGAAAACCATCTGAAAAATGCATCGTTTATGCTCAAAACCAGGTTTTGGAGAAAAAACACGCTATGCAAGCTTAGAAAACACTCAAAGTGAAGCAAATATAATCTCTAAAAAGCAAAGTCAACTCAATTCATGCTATTTAGAACATGAACGATCATCACTGGGCCTCTGAGCCGCTTCCGTATTCCTGTGTGAAAAATTAGGTGTTAACAGTTTGCCCCCGCTTTGTCGGAGGTTTGTAGTATTATCTAATAATATGGAAAATAACGAAAAAGCCAAAACACATAATTTTTGGAAAGAATTACGTACCTCGACTTCAGTGTGTGAAGCTTAACCTTGGACCTCGGCTGCCTTGGTTTAACTCCACACGGATTTACCTGACTCGGCTGTCAGGGTTTTAGGAATTTGATCTCGGACCTCAGCTGCCTTGACCAACTCCATGAGGATTTCCCTGACTTGGCTAACAGGGTTTGGTTCCAAATAACATTCCCAAAATTTGGAACAGGGTTTGCTACTTGTACTATCGACTTTTAGCATTATAGGTCTATAGTGAAATAAATATCTGGCACTATCGGCCTTCAACAGGAAAGCATCAAGCACTATCGACTTTCAGTGAGGAATAGCATCCAGCACTATCAGACTTCAGCAGGGAATGCATCCGGCACTATCGGCCTTCTGCGGGAAAGTATCAGGCATTATCGGCCTTCAACAGGAATTGCATCCGGCACTATCGATCGTCTGCGGAAAAGTAATAGGCACTATCGGCCTTCAACAAGGATTGCATCTAGCACTATCGGCCTTCAACAGGAATTGCATCTGGCACTATCGGCCTTCTGCGAAAAAGTATCAGGCACTATCGGCCTTCAACAAGGATTGCATCCAGCACTATAGGCTTCGACGGGAATTGCATCCGGCACTATCGGCCTTCTGCAGGAATGCGTTTGGCCTTAATTGGCGTTTGGCATGGAATGCATTTGGCCTTATTGGTGTTTGGCAAGGAATGCGTTTGGCCTTATTGGCATTTGGCATGGGAAAGTTATTATTTTAAAAGAGATAGAGTTTAGACACTTACCTCAGCCGCTCATACTCTGATTTTGCTAACTCTTCGGTTGAATCTTCTAGATTTTACTGGGGATGCTTCCTCTTTTGCCAGAATATCAATACTCTGCCTTGGGAAATGAATTTCATTCTTTGATTATTAATCAGAATAACTCCACTAGGGAATACAAGCTTATTGAAAGAATTGTGCTTGAAATGACTCCGCTGGGGAAAGGAAAACTCCTCAAAATATTTCTGGCACTACTCTCACTGGGAAAAAATCATCTTTCTGAAATAAAAATTTCCATTTATATGCTCATGCTTACTCCAAATATCTTATAAATTTGAATAAGAAAAGAGATCTCCGAAAAAGAAATTTTCTGTAATGTCTGTAATCTCTTCTGTAATCCCCTATCATTCTCTGTCATTCTAACTGTAATCAACTATTATTCTTACTAATCCTCTGAATTTTGCCCCCAATTGGACTCAAATTGGCCTCCTTTAGGCTTAATTTTGATTCAGGACCTATTTGCAACCAAACTTCTGTCCTTCTTTGAAAATTTTCTTCAGGGACCAAAGCGATAATTTACCAAATTGGCATTAAAAGTGGCGGGCAGCACGTTGTTTTTGCAAAGAAATTGAAAAATTTTACCCAAAACTTCAATTCTCTCTCATTTCTTCATTTCTTAATCAAATCTCTTCAAACAAAAAACAAAATAGCTAATAATCCGGAGTTGGAACCCCTCTGGAACCCGATTAGCCTCTTCTGGGTTAGAGAGGAGGTATTAAAAGCTGATTCTAGTGGAATTCAGAGAGGAGGAAGGATTTCTCCACTGTCAAATGACAGATTCAACCTCTATGGCTCGATCGGAGACCGGGTAAGTGTCTAAACACTTTATTTTGACTGGGCATTTGTGAAATTTGTCAAAAATCTGCAAAATGAAACCGAATTGGCGGCCAACGAGACTGGATAGGGTCCAACGCCACTACCACGAGTGGCGTTGCCCCCAACGCCAGTCGCATGACCGGTGTTGGTGGCTACGCCACTGCTGGGACTGGCGTTGAGCCCAGTCCTGGTCCCGGCAGTGTTTTCGGACTTCGATCTGATGCATGTTTTGATGATTTTTTGTGAAAAAAATAGACTGATATATACAAGTTATGAATGATTTAAACATGATTTATACATTTTATGGACAATTTATGATAATATGTGATAAAAATGGTGTTAAATGAACAATTAATGTACAAACGATGTTAAAAATAATGTATGAATAATAAATGATGAAAGAATAATATATAATTATGCATGAATGAATATTAAATATAATTAAGAATGAATGAATGCTAAATATAAAATGTGATTATGAATGGATGTCAAATGTAATTATGCATAAATGAATATTAGATATAAAATGAATGAATGAATGTCAAATGTAATTATGCATAAATGAATGTTAGTTATAAAATGAATGAATGAATGCTTTGTTGGCCCCAAGATTAGAAGTAAAGAATGCATTAAAGAAAATTAGAGGACTGAGTTAGGAAATATACCTGTTATTTATCTTACAGGGGGATGAGACTACTTTCACCTACAAAGGAAATTTTTCCAAAGTTCGAGTAGTTTGGAGAGGATTACCTCTAGGTGTACAGGCTCTAGTTCTCCAGGCTGAATTTGGCCCTCTTCTTTCCACTTTTCCTGAGAATGTGGATGAGCACATGAGCTCCAGATGTGATCGCCGTTCTATGCAGGCATTGATGGAGCGATGGTTTGACACTACCCACACATTCCAGCTATAATGTGGGGAGTATACTATATCTCCAGCTTCTTTTTCTGCTATCTCTGGATTAGCTTGTGCTGGTGAGTAGATCTTTTGGGATGGAGGTATATACTCAATCCATCGTGATGTTCAGAACGAGTATATCCTCAGGATGCTAGGTGTCGTCCCAGGGAGAAAGAGCTCCAAGAAGCTCTGTGTTGATGCATTAGCTAGACACCTTTCGAGCTACAGGCTAGAGTTCGACTGGAGTTTTGAGTAGATGGCTCGTGTCTTCATTTTGTACCTGTTGGGTAGCACTATTTTCTGTGATACGAACTCTACCATTAGCTTGCACTTCGTCCTTATTCTGAGAGATTTTGATGAGATGAGCAGGTATGATTGGGGCTCCCCTGCTTTGGCCTATCTATACCTCTGCATGGATAGGGTTGCTCGTGGTGGTGCAAAGTTTTGCAGCTTCTGGCATGCCACTCATGTGAGTTATTTTTCCTCTTGCTTTCCTTTGAGTGCTTTACTTGCTTTGCGCTTCTCTAACTCTTCTTTTGCAGGTCTGGGCTATCGAGTTGGGCTTGATTTGCCAGTTCTTCCCACTGGAGCATTGATACACATTCCCTATCCTCAAACATTGGGGGTCTACAGTGACTATGCATCCATGCTACTATTATCAATGGTCATCGCGTGTTCCTTAGCTCGCTGACTGCTTCTAGGGTAAAATAAATGAAAACAAAGTTGTTAGTTTAAAGCAATTGACATGAGTTTGAAATTCTTACCTTGATTCTTTCTTTTCAGCTTGACAAGGCATGGATGGGTCCGACGGAGGGACTACCGCCTTATGTCATTGCATCCTTGCCTAAGGATGATTTGAGGATTCTCTTGGAAGGTCCAGGACTTAGGATGTGGTTCTTGGGTCAGAGGACTCAACGCCATTATATGACAGGCTTTAGCAGATGACCCCATGATCCTCTTATTGACATGTTCTGGGGACACGAGCTGACGAACCATACTCTAGCTGCAGCTCTTGATGGCTTTGAGTGTACATCCTTTCTTTCCCGCTCTAAGGATTACACTTCTTTCTTGCATGCAAGATGTCTCCCGGCTCTACCTCTGTCAGCTAGGATGCTTGCCAAGTTAAGATGCGGTCTTTTCTTCATTTTTCTGATAACTGTATGTCTTGGTTACATGACTCACAATCGCTTTTCTCTTTAGATATCCATGAGTGTTGTGACCTTCTCCAGTTTTGATGAGGATGAGGATGATGGAGATTCTGGAGGCCCTGATGGTGATGATGATTATGCCCCCAGTACTGGGCCGGTTGTTGCCCCCGGGCCGAGTAAGAGCACCCGTGCTTCCTCTAGAGGAGCTGTGCCTAGTTCAGAGGCTGCGAGACCTCGCCCATCCCACTATCCATCCAGCAGTTAAAGGGATGTGGTGCCAGGTCATATTACTGAGTATCCTGGGCTTTCAGTTCATCATAGGACTGTTGCTGGCCTAGTTGAGCATACCTTCCGTCCTGCAGCTAATCCTTCTATTTCTTACACAGATGGATGCACTTATGTAAGTGACCTCGACATTCTTTCTTCATTTTACTCCTGCATCTGGATTCTAACTCTTTTATTCACCCAGGTTCCTATCGATGAGGTTTCCCGACTATCATCATACTTTCAGGTGAGCAAGGCCCATATGGTGGAGACTTGTGATTCCTGGAGGTAGGCCCACAGCTTCTCTTGCAGGATGATTGCTGAGTTAAAGGCTCAGCTTGCAGCATTAGATATTCCAGCTGAGGGAGCTGGTGAAGCTCAGACTAGTGAGCAACACGTTGGAGTCAGCCAGCTGATGGTGATGATGAGGAGGACTCTAAGGAGTCTGAGGAGGATGAGGATGAGGACGAGTAGATGTCCTTGTTTCTATATTTGAACTCATTTTACTTCCCGAACATTGATATGTACCTGTATTTTATACACTTGATACAAATATACGGATGTATGCATGATTGTTCAACATTATAAATGTATGTATGTATGTTTCCTATACTACCATGTATGCTATATTTGTTATGCGCATGATTCTGTGGATTTATGTATGCATGTATGTCTTTCTTATGATTTCTAATCATGTATGTATGAAATGTTGTGCATGGAATCCTCCTTGAACTCCAAAAAATATGTGCTGATCATCGAACCGCCACAAGGAATCAAGCTAGGGCCCAACACCATTCAGGAATGAGGAATTGATCTGCTGGCATTGTCCATGGTGGAATATTGAGCTTCATCACTACCTCTGTGATAGACAAACTGTGTGCAGATTGCTAGCTTTGGTACTGTCACCTTTTATACTCCATCCAGAGTATGTAGGCAATATGGCAAGATTCAAAGAATACTGCATCATGTTCCGTCTTTTACACCTTATGCTATTACTACGTTCTTCTTAAGGGAAATCCGTTCTCACTGGGCTAGTAAATTTTTGCAAGGAATCTGAACTTTACCCATGGACCCACTACTGATGATGAATACAAGGCTTGGGTTGATCTGATAAGTGCTACTATTGACCTGTTCATATTTTTGCAAATGTGGATCTCATGACATGGATTTATTTGTAGGCTAAGTTATCTGATGATGAAGGCAAGGGTGCTGAATCGTATGCTACAAGCAATAGGAATAATGCAAAAAGAGCAACAGAGAATGCAAGGAAGGAAATGAATGCAAGTTTTGATAATATCAAGTGGCTAAAGAAACAAAAGAAGAATTAGGTATCATAACCATTTCATTTATTCATGCAATGTTTTATCTTTTTAGTTATGCAGACATAGAATTAAATACTATAAGAAAGTTTGACACTCTTCTTTTGCAAAAAAAGTTCATTTTATTAATATTAGCATAATAAGCGTACTTTAGCTTTTACACTTGATATTACTGCTTCCTTACTTTCTTCCCTCATTGCCTTAATTTTTGCCTAGACTGCCTCTTTATGAGGTTTTCACCCTAGCAGGCCTTTTTCCTAAATTTTTGCCTAGAATGCCTTTTTATAAGGTTTTCACTCTAGAGGGCTCCCTTATGTTGCATGAGACGCCCAAATGGGTTTTCAACTCATGGGGATTTCTTATTTTTACACATTTTTTAAAGGTAGTATTTTTTAAGATGATCAATGTTTATGGGTTGCTCGAACTCGTTCCCTTCTAGATCTGAGATCTTTGCAGCTCCCTTAGACATGATCTTCTTGACCAGATACGAACCTTCCTAGTTTGGCTTGAACTTCCTTCGAGGATCAAATGTAATGGGTCTGGCCTGCTTCAACACCCAATCCCCTTCTTTGATTGGCCTGACTCTGACTCCCTTATTGAAAGCCCTTGCTATTCTCTGTTGATACACTTATGTATGATGGAGAGCCTTCTTCCTCCTTTCTTCTAAGGACAACAGCTGCTTGTACCTTGCTTCAGCCCATTATGCCTCAGGAATTCGGGCTTCTAGTACTACTCTCAGTGATTGAACCTGAGATTCAATTGTCAATACTGCTTCTCCTCCAAACACCAATGAATATGGTGTTTCCCCTATTGCACTTCGTATGGTGGTATTATAACCCATGATTGCAAAAGGTAGCTTATCTGCCCAATCCTTGTAAGTCTTCACCATTTTGGCCAGAATCTTCTTAATAGTTTTGTTAGCTGCTTCAACTGCTCTATTTGCTTGCAGCCTGTAAGGCGAGGACTTATGTTGCTCAATCATTTACCTTTCTAGCAGATCTACAGTTTCTCCTTGGAATTGCACACCGTTATCTGAAACAATATGATATGGTTTCCCAAACCGATTGATGAGCTTCTTATTAATAAATTCAGCCATACCCTTTGCTGTGACTGTTGGTAGTGAGATGGCTTCCACATACCTTGAAAAGTATTCAATGGCCACTATAATGCACTTATGACCATTGGAAGCTGTCGGCCTTATCTCTCCAATGATGTCTATCCCCCAAGCTGAAAATGGCCAAGGAGATGTTAAATTGTGAAGCTCGGTTGGTGGCAAATGTATCTTATTCCCATGCAACTGACACTCATGGCATTTTCTGACCATGTTGAAGCAATCTCTATCCAATTTATCCCAGTAGAACCCTTGCCGGACTATCTTATTTGCTAAAATATGCCCGCTCATGTGAGGTCCACATACTCCTACGTGAATCTCCTTCATGACTTCTTCTGCTTCATATTGATCCAGACATCGAAGCAACACTCCATTCAAAGCCCTCCTATAGAGTATTCCCTCATGGAAAGTGTAATTTCTTGAACTGACCCTTAAGGCATGCTTTTGCTTCCCATTAGCTCCTTCTAGATATTCCCTCTTCTTTAGGAATTTCAGGATCTCATAGAACCATGGCTTCTTCTTTGGTCCATTCACAATCATTACCCGTTCACCTTGGAAGCAGGGAATTATGGCTCTACACATCACTAGAGGTTTCATAGCCACATCTCCAGGATTGTCCCACATGGATGCCAAAGTTGCTAAAGCGTCTGCCATTTGATTCTCATCCCTTGGCAGGTGTGCAAAGGTACAATTAGAAATACTCAAGATGAGCATCTGAATGTACTCTGCATAAGGCTTCAATTTCTCATCTTTTACTTCCCAG
>CANYLF011113750.1:0-10975 GCA_948193215.1 Bocquillonia castaneifolia
TATAAATTTAAGTGTGTAAATCTTCAATTAATCAAATAGAAATATAATTGTGTTCGAAACTATAAGAATGAATTCTTGTTCAGGATTGTGCACAAAATCGATAAAATAATAATATAGTATAATAAACGGAATATTTGAAATGCAAAAGAAAATTTTAATTAATAAGGAAATTTAAATTCTTTGTCGGAACTTTAAAATCCGAAAGAAAAAATTTATTTATTTTTATTTTCTTTTCTTTTAAAAAAAATATTCCATAAAAAATGCCGGATATTGGCCATAAAATTATATATTTTGTATTGAAATATATTGTTATTATTAGTTCCATAAATTGTAATTAATCCTCATATATATTTTTTAATGTCATCCTAAGCAAAAATATACATCGATAATCTCCAAATGATAGTGGCGATGGGCCCAAACGCCCAATATCAAAAAAAGGATCATGTGAAGGCCAAAAAGAAGATAACAAGTCAAGGTTGTTATCAACTTTATCAGCTCAATGATGTTTACAAGGCCTAAAGGCCCACAAACCTAAGAGACCCTCTTCAAATGGCTAATTTGATCATCACATAATACCTTGGAACTTAAGTAGCTCAATCCCATTAGGATACTTAATCCTAGATTCCTAAAACCACTTCATTAGCCATATATAAGCCTTATTAACTGAGGTATAGTGGAAGCTAGGGTTTCTGCCCTATTCACCTCTATAAATAAGTACACTTATGCTTAAGTTAATTCATTCAATAAATTCTAAAAAAAAATACACATTACTGACTTAGGTATCAAAGTGGAATAAGGACTCCACGTCCAACCTATCTTTTTTGCTCTTAGTCTTGTAGATTTATCCCTTGGATCATAAGGATACCTTGAAGGTTGTTGAGAGATTTTTAAAGTTCTATCAATTGACGTTGTCTGTGGGAACGATGAGTTCAATCCCATAACAAGTTCAACGACAGGGGGTACCATTCCTCCATCAACAACCAACACGACTTTGCCGGCAACCTTAAGGACATTGACAAAGGTCACGGATCCATATGCAACAATGACCATGGTGGGTCTAACCACAAGTGCTGTTGGGTATACCTCGACAGGCTTGTCATCATTTTTTATCGGAGGAACAATGAGAGGTCCTTTCCCTACTGTGGGAGGAAGTTCTAAAAAAAAAACCCCCGGTTCTTCCTCTACAATCGTTGGAAGCACAACGGTCCCGACGACTACTTCTACATCACTCAAAGTGGGTACCTCATCCACCTTGGCAACTGATCGAGTCAGCCCTCATTTTCATTCTCCTATTGACATCTCCAAGCGAATCCTTGGAGATCTGAACTTTAGATCTTTAGGGACGCATAATCATCCCTTTGGGATGCCTCAAAATTTTGGCTATAGCACTCTTGCATACTGGTTGAATCTTTATTCACCAGCTTTACAATTTTTCAGACTTAAGATGTAGGCTATCTCTATGCAATCCTTAACACCAGAGGCTCCAAGACGTGATCAGACACTTATGGGTGCTATGGAGGACATGATGAGACATCTACAACAGCAGTAAGAAGACATGCAAAAAGATTTTGAAACTCAGCTTACAAAAATGAGAGATGAAAAGCAAGAAGGGAGTCTAATCTTGATGATTAAGTTATGGGTAGCAAAAGTCGTAGCCAACGTAATAGCAATCCAAGCGAGGAAAGGGAAAAGGATGTTGAAGCCCAATCTAATTAAGGCAGGTGGAGGAAGGAATAAGGGAAACACACATGAGATATGAGAGGATCTAGAGGAGAAGATGCATGGAGTATAGATGTTGAAAATACCAAGAGGGGGGGGGGGAATTAGTACGAAATTAACAATTTAAAAACCTAAATAAAGGATTGGGGAAGGAAAGAAGAACATAAAAGATTTAGGGTGGTTTGGACAACCAATGTCCTACATCCACTCTCTCAAAGACAAACTTTGAGGTTCCGCTATCCCCCAAGGTTAACACAATGAGAGTTTTCACAAGTTCATTCACAACTTAGCGTTTGCTAGGCTCACACCAAACCTTTACAATAGTTTTTGTATGGCTCACTCTCAAACCCTTACGAGAGAGTTTTTCCAAAGCTAACTCACAACTTAGTGTCTACAAGCCTAACACCAAACCTTGTTAAGGATTTTCAGCTTTGCTAATCCCAAAACCAAATCCAAGTATTTCCCAAGCTCACACAAGTTTAACACTTGTACAAAGGTAATTAATCACTCAAGCCCAAAGCAATCAAGCCCAACTGAAAACTTCCATGAGATCCTAACTACCCACACACAACCAAAATGTATAAAGATTACAAAGAATTTGATTCAATGTTTAAAAGATGTTATGGGAGCATTATGTAGGTTGTTCTAACTTTAAAATACTCAATTTGATGGGTATTTATAAGCTTTACAAAGAAATATGACCGTTGGTCACACTTTCCAATCAAAATCCACTTTTGGAGCTGTATTATGGTCTGTTAGACTGAAAATCACGAGGCCGAAGTGCAGGTCACGATTGTGAAATTAAAATCTCTAATGGATACTTCAAAATATGATTGTTGGGGCCATCAGAGCAGAAATCGCACCCGCTACATCAAAAATCACGCCCGTGACTATTGCTTGGGAAGGGGTGATATTTCCAACAGATCCTGATTATGAGATCGAGAGGCAAGATTGCCTCGAATTTTGAGCTTGGGGAAGAGATCACTCCTCTGGCTAATCTGGATTCACATATGAGTAACTTCACTGTTTCTGAGGTCAGTAAAACACTTTCACCATCTAGTTTTTCAGAATTCAGACTAAACCGAGCCTGTTTATGGATTTTTCTTGAATCTACCTATCCGACCTAGAGGCGTGCACCTTTAGTGAGGAGTGCACTGCGCCTCTTCCTAGAGACGTACTTTTCTGGGTTGAGGCGCACAGCCTCCTAGCTGTACCGAGTCTAGATTTTTGACTTTTAGGTCTCTGTATGTTGTATATTATCCTCTGAAGAAGACTATAGATGAATGTGAATGTATGATTATGCCTCTGAATGAATGATTTTAGGATCATTATACTTAACTTAGCTCAAATTTTTCTTGTAGTGTGACGTGGTCGGATTTACCACCCCTAGGAATTTTGTGAATGCTAGACGGTGGTTTGAGAAACTTCCAACCGAAGTGAAGGCTGAAGTGGACAAAGCTGGCTTTAGTATTTTTGTGAGGCCGCTTTTGCTCATTTCAGAGAATGTTGGGGGCTGTCGGAGCGATAGGAGCTCCCTTAGAGCTATGATGGAGAGATGGTTCGATACTACTCACACCTTCCACCTTCCTATCGGTGAGTACACCATCACTCCTATGGACTTTTCAACCATTACAGGGCTTCCCTGTTATGGTAGTGTCGTTCCCTTTGACACATCTATTTATAAGATAGTTGATGAGGGGGTCTAGGACCAATACTTTAAAGCTCTATTTGGGACGATTCTATTTAAAGTATGAGGGTCTTAGGGTGAGGTATGAGGATGACCCACTTGAGGAGTGGCATGATGTGGATGGTGGGCTCAATGTTTCATTTTCAATCTTTTGGGAAACACTTGATTTTGTAATGCCAATAACTCGTTGGGTTTTCACTTCCTCTATCCATTGATGGATCTTGATCGGACTGCTGACTATAAGTGGGGAGTTGCCATTCTTTCTTATCTTTACTCATGTATGGACAAAGTATGCAGAGGATTAAAGAAGCTCTACAGATTCTGGCCCACCATTCAGGTATCTCTACCAAGGATTGTTTTCTGACCCTTATTTCTCTTCTAATTATTGATTCTTTCCTATTTGTTGCAAATTTTGGCCCTTGAGCTCAATTTCATTGATGGATTCTCTCCTTCTAATAAGGATGCCTTTTTAATGCTATCTAAGTGGCCTCACTATAGGCTACCTTCTCTATCTGCTAGATTAGATCTCTATAGAAGGTGGCTGAACACTTTACAGACTGAGATTGTAAGAGAACAAATTCATTATTACTCAAAAGTAGGGTTAGAAGTCTCACCTTAGCTTTATTTTCTATAGATTCATAGATCTTGGCTAGGTTACACCAGTACACATCCGAACGATGTTTCCAATTCAATGAAGATTACGTGGATGCGTATTTTGATGTGCGATCCCCATCTCTGAGCTTGGTACATGGGGTAGTGAGTGTGAAGGTGTTTTGTGGAGGGCAGATGGTTTCCACCTAGAGATCTTCCTAGTTCTATTTTGTGGGCCCATATGCTTCAAGAGGATATCCTCGAGCTATCACTGGTCGGACAGCCAACTCAGGAGTTCCTTCTTCGTTCTACCTCTTATGAGTCTTACTACGCTTCTCATTTGTTAGGACCTCTACCAAGAAGGATTAGAGACATGATACTATTCCTTCACAGCTTTTCCACCAAGGTGAGTCATTTAAAGATGGGTTGTCGAGGAGGTTAAACCCTCGAGACCACCCTTCTCGGAGGCTGAATTCTCATCACGGTGACACCGTTCAATTCTAATCCCTTATACTAAGGTTGGATCTTCTCATTTCTTTCCAGGGAGTATCTTCCAGTTCCCTCTAGATTCAGTGGTGTACCAGTCCTCAACTAGTTTAACAGAGCACGGGTTTAGCTACTCAGATGGCCCTTTTTTAGATTTTACCCCTAGCACCACTCATGTAAGTACCCATTGTCTATCTCTTGAGATTCACTGGTGATATTTCTCTCAATTGTATTTTCTTATCAGGCTCCAGTCAGTGAGGCGGAGAGACTTGTTGCCATGCTTCAGGATCATCGACTGCATACTATTCACGTAGGGGACACATGGAGGGATGCCTATAGAGCTCCACAATGCAGAATTTGGAGAAAATGAGAGCTTTATAGAATAGAGATTGGCGAATAAAAAGGAGATTGTCGGTCACCATTGACGAGAGAAACCCTTGGAGGAAAGGTAGAATAAAGGAATTAATGCTCTGAGGGAATGATGTGTTTATCGATGTCAGTGAAAGGGAGATTTTCATATGGAGAAGAAGAATCTAGATCAACAGCACTGAAAAATATTTTCAACATTTATATGAAGAATGGAAAAAAGGGGTTTCAATGTAAGACGTTTTAGAGGGAATAAAAGCTTTTGGAATTAGAGTTGGAGTAGGAGTCTCAAAAGAAGATGAGACCGTTGGGGTTCCTAAACTGGTTGTGACCAAAAAATGGGGGTTAGAGCAATTCAAAAGTTGAAAAGGTTGAGAATGAATAATTAAGAAAGGATTAGATGAGGAAAGAGAAGGAGATGAAAGAGGGTTAGGATTAATTAATGAGGGTGAACCAAAAATGGCTAAGGACAATAAACTGGGTTTAAAAGCTGGAAGAGTAGTAGAAGTTTTCAAAAACATGCAATAATTTATTTGCAGAGTCTTGATCGAGGAAAGTTTTTTTTTTTAGCTAAAAGTGTCCCGGAGCAGTTGTATCTCCTCGGCCCAATATTCTCCTTCTTGCATATTTCTAACCGGAAATTAGGTATTCCCTATAGAATCGGATCTCTAAGAATATATTTGCCTGAAATTGTTTTGAGCAAACAACACCAAACAATCAAGAGAGCATGGGCCAGGAAGTCCGAAAAGAACGGCTTTAAAAATTAGAAATGTTTGGCTAGGAAAGACTTAGAATAATGGGTTGGTTATTGAAGAAAAGCCTAAGAGAGAATACAAAGTTTAAGAAGACCAAGACCACGTAAATTGAGAAAGTCTCAGGATGACCAAAGTCAGGGAACACTTGCTAAATAAACAAGTAGTAACTTCTAAGATCATGAGAGAATGGTGGTTAGTTCAAAGTTCTTACAAACAACCGAGAATGTAAGGATCATGGAGAACTAAGGAGTTCCTACAATGGTGGATAATAGAAGACTAAAGAAATTGGGACAACTGTTACTCATAAACTAGAATCTAGGAAGTCCAAGACACCTAGAAAGTAGGAATGTGAAATGAAAACTTGCTAATTGAAACACAACTACAAATGGAAGTTGCTACATGATCAGGAGGACGTGTTGCTAGAAGAAATATACCAAATAAATAGTGATCTTTGAAGCTACTATAAAAGCCAAGAGAAATCATTGAGCAAAGGACTGATCAATCAACACTCAAAATCACTACACTAAACACTTAGTAAATTTAGTAATCTTCTTAGCCATTTTAATCTTTTTCTTTCGATGTTCATCATCTTTGTGAATTTCATTTTCTTCCAAATTGTAGTTGAATTACAAAGTGTTAATTACAATGTGTCTTTTTCTTTAGAACTTAGCCTTTCTTGCTTTCCACAACCATTAGCTTTTGAAGTACAAAACCTTTAAATTTACATTTTACTTCCTTGTTCACAAAATTACTTGGCAATCATATTGGGATACTGAACCAGTGAATCCAAGCCTACAGTTACTTAATAAAAGTCAGACACATTTGGGAACCAGCTTCCCTAACACGCCCTTTTTTCGTTTTTCACAAGATATCCTCAAGAGTTCCTCAGGAACCCACTCAGTGAATTTCTTGGAGAAACAGACTCAAAGATTGAAAAGCATGAACTGCTAAAGAGTCAAAAAGAAGGAAAGGGTATCAGCTTAGCCAAATGATTAGATGATATATATTTAAATAAGCTACAATCAACAATGTGGAGTACTAAACATGGGTATATAACTACTAATCGAAAGAAGCCAATTGCTTTGAAGTGAAAATAATTTATGTCAAGTGGCTTATTGTTGCCTTTTAAAAAAAAAATTAGGGAAGGACGGTTTTACCCAAAAACTCTGGATAGACATCGGGTTATGTTCTTAGGAGATGCTTATTATTGCTTTTACTATGGTATATGTTAGAACTCATGAGATTTTCCTTGGAACTCAATGACTTGGCTACTATTTTGGTTACATTCTAGTTATGTTTGTAGATCTCAAATGTGTGTTTCAGCTTTAATTTGAATTAGATTGATGTGCCTAGGACTTTATATTTAAAGAATATATTTTGAGTAGCTGTTAGAGTTAGATGGGCTGATTAGTTTCAAATTTGTAATGATTACAATCTCTTTTGTATTTAGTGTGTGTGTGTGTATATATATATATATATATATATATATATATATATAATGTGTGGAAGCTAATAGTTAGAACTTCAATTTATGTCTCTAACTCTCAAAATTTAAATTTCAAGTTTCTACAGAGATCTTTCTCTGCTGGCTGCATTTCTTTAAAAGTTCTTGCTAAGAACTGGTTGGGTGCTAACAGTGGTATCAGAGCCACACTTCTTAAGGGCTGTGTGGTTGATTTGCTTTCTATTTTTCTTGAGTGTTTTGAGTGTTAAACACCTAGAGAGAGTTTTAAACACTTATGAGTTAATTGCTACATCCTTGACAGCATTCAATGGCAACACCAAGCAATGGACTTGATGTTCCTATCTTTAATAGGGAGCACTACCACGTGTGGGCTGTCAAGATGAGGTTCTATCTAAGATCTCAATGGTTTTGGCAAGTGGTAGAGACTAACAATGATCATCCACCTTTAAGAGCCAACCCTACAATTGCTCAAATGAAGGCTTATGAAGATGAGAAGTTGAAAAAGGACAAAGCCATCATTTGTATACATGTTGGACTTGCAAACAGCATTGTCACCAAAATCATGGACCTGAAAACTCCTAAACAGGTTTGGGACAAACTCAAAGAGGAGTATAAAGGCAGTGACAGGGTAAGGACTTTGAGTTTGTTAACTTTGAAAAGAGAATTTGAGCTTATGAAGATGAAGGAGGAGGAGAGTGTGAAAGACTACTCTTGCAGGCTGATGGAAGTAGTAAATAAGATGAGGCTTCTTGGTAAAGTTGTTTCAGAGAAAAAGGTTGTTGAGAAGATACTGGTGAGTGTCCCTGAAAAGTTTGAAGCTAAAATCTTTGCAATAGAGGAGTCTTGTGACTTGTAAAGACTCACAATAGCTGATTTAATTAGTAAACTCCATGCTCAAGAGTGAAGAGTTTCAATGAGATGTGTGAAGGCTGATGAGGGTGCTTTTCAAGCTTTACAAGCAAAGCACATAGGGAAAGTTTCAGCAAAGCTAAGGAACAATGAAGCTGGAAAAAAAGTTTTTCCTTATTGTGGTACTTGTGGGAAGACAAATCACAGTAAAGATAAATGCTGGAAAAAATTCAATGTAATTTCTGTAAAAAAAAATGGTCACATTGAGAAAGTGTGTAGGCTCAAGAAGAACAACCTTCCATTCAGCAAGTCAATATAGCAAATGATTATGTGCAGCCTGATGATCATTTGTTTTTGGTGTCTCAGGTTTCTAATAAGGAAGATCAAGTTTGGTTTGTGGATAGTGGATGTACAAGTCACATGGCTAAGAATGCTGCTCTTTTCACCTCCTTGGACAGAAATTTCAAAACCAATGTCAAGTTAGGAAATGGAGATGTGGTTCAAGTTAAAGGTAAGGGTTCAGTTGATGTTTGCACAGAGAAAGGTATGAAATTGATTTCTAATGTCTGGTTGATACCATCCTTAGCTCAAAATCTGCTAAGTGTTAGGCAAATGTTAGAGAAAGGTTATTCCTTAGCATTTAAAAATGGGTACAGCACTATCTTTGACACAAATGAATGTGAAGTTGCATGTGTCAAGATGATAGATAAGGCATTTTCTTTGAGCTTTAATTTTAAAAATCAGAGTAATGTTAAATTGGATAATGTCTTGGATGCTAGAGAAAAGAGTAATGATAAAGAAAAATCAAAACTAATGACTGAGTCAAGTTCAAATTTTGATGTGCTTGTGTCAAAAAAACCAAGTTGCAGGTGTTGTTCTAGGTTCAAAATCTAAAGATTCAGCTGCTGCTGTAAATGTTCTTGAGACTAAAAATTTGCACGAAAGGTGCAACTTTATTGTCCAAAATTGCAAGAAGTATGATAAAGCTTCAAAGATTAATGCACTAAAGGAGAACATTAGAAATCAAGAAGAGTTAAATGCTTCCAACATTGAAATTCAGGAGGAGAAATTCGAGAAATGTGAAATAAAGCACGCCCTCCATGGAAGAAATAATTCATATGAGAAGTGTTTTAATTAAAGTTTTCTGAGATAGAACTTGGGATTTCCAAGGCAAATCTCAAGGAGGAGTGTTAGAACTCATGAGATTTTCCTTGGAACTCAATGACTTGGCTACTATTTTGGTTACATTCTAGTTATGTTTTTAGATCTCAAATGTGCATTTCAGCTTTAATTTGAATTAGATTGATGTGCCTAGAACTTTGTATTTAAAGAATATATTTTGAGTAGCTGTTAGAGTTAGATGGGCTGATTAGTTTCAAATTTGTAATGATTACAATCTCTTTTGTAGTTTGTGTGTGTGTGTGTGTCAATGAAATGTGTGGAAGCTAGTATCTAGAACTTCAGTTTATGTCTCTAACTCTCAAAATTTAAATTTAAAGTTTCTGCAGAGATCTTTCTCTGCTGGTTGCATTTCTTTGAAAGTTCTTGCTAAGAACTAGTTGGGTGCTAACAATATAACTTCAAATAGAACCTAAACCCAGTTCAATTGATTTGAAATTCCAGTTTGGGACATCGATTATGTCTACATTTGGGTCAGGTTTATTTTTCTTTTTCTCTTGACCGGGGTTTTCAGGTCGGTTTTGCTTTTAAAGCCGAACTCATTTTTATGCGATTGAATGCAGTGTTTAAATAATGAGAATAATTCTTACATACATAAAAAAAATATACGCCACAACCGTTAGATGACCGATATGTGTGTTTATAAAAATAATTGAGATCCCCTTAAGTTGGGATTCAACTTTAGGAGTCATGTTGAGAATCTCAACCATTAATTAGAAAATAAATTGTTCAGATTTTGTAAAAAAAAAAATTAAATTCAAATTTTGAAAAGGAAGTTGTTCATTTAAGTGAGAAAATCTGAATCATTTATTTTCTAATTAATTGTTGAGATTGTCCCAACTTGAGGGGATCCGATCCTAATAAGAATGTGGAAGCATGTTGCATACTTGAATTTTAGAAAAAAAAAAAACACTTTGCCCATGACATAACAGATTTTCTACACACGTTATTGCAAATACATGCTAGACAAAATGAACAGAGCTAAAATTTAAAAGTGCTTCACCATTAAATAAGTAGCAAGTCTCTCAAGTCTCAACTCAACAACCTTCTTGCTAAATCTGAGAAATGTTGTCAAATGACTTTATATAACGGTTTGGCTCTGTTATTATTTCTTAACGTACCAATTAAGGACACTTATTCATCTACATTTCCTCTTGATTTACCAGCCGTAGAAAGCTTCTAATCTATTGGCAAAAAAAAAAAAAAAGGGAAAGAATATATAAGCTTATTGCCTTTGAAAGTGAGAATTTTTAAATGAATCAAATACTAAAGAACCATGATTAAAGGCTACCTTCTCTTCTTCCTCCAAGATATATCTTCCCCAATAATCAAAGAGAAAAGGAACAATTTTGAGAGGATAGTCTTAGCATTAGGATTATCCAACTCAACCATCTCCCACCATTCAATTGAACCTACTTTGATTTCCGTAAGACAATCGAGAGGGCACAATGGTATTTGCTTTAGCTTCGGACACATGTTTACCCACAAATAACGGACAGAATTGCAAACCAATTTTCTGCTACAAATGCTCTTCAGTTGTGGTAATGAATCCAACTGAAAATTAAACAGATTTGGGAGAATGAACAGCCTACTGTCACTGCTTTCATGGCTTTCTTCCATTGCAATCAGCTCCTCCATATTTTCATAATCACAAACAATAAGAAATGCAAGGTTTTAAAGGTTTGACAGCAAGCCAGGAGGGAATAACTTTTTCATACTTTGACATCCCTCTATCTGAAATGTTTGAAGCAAGGAAAAGGTGCCATTAGATATAGTTGCAGATGGACTCGAGAGGTCTTGCAACTCAGGCGAATCCCTAATGAATAAACCCATGATGCTTTCAAGTGCAGAAAAGTGGTCGAATTTAAATAAAGATTT
>CANYLF011114145.1:0-10366 GCA_948193215.1 Bocquillonia castaneifolia
AATCTCAAGGCGGGTCTGTCCAATATTTATTCTCAATAAATACATATAAATTTGATTTGTATCTCATACACATATTCATCCCATGAATATCAATCAAATTTCATACTAATCTTAATTCATTGTTATTCCCATAACAATAACAGATTAGGGACATTTAGAATAATTAATAATATTATTCAAGGATATTATTATATATTAAACATGCAAATCATGATAATAATAAATTCTCATAAATAGTCAAAATACCATATCCACACAATAGGCCGAGAGCACTATTACTAACATCTTCTTTCCCAAAGCTCCTTCTGGGTATTCTCCCCTTTCTAGGAATCTTAGAATCTCATAGAACCTCAACTTTTCCTTCAGCCCATATATAGTCATTACCCGTTCCCCCTGGTAACAAGGAATCCTTGATCTGCACATCACTAGTGGCATCATAGCTACATTTCCAGGATTATCCCACATAGGCACTAAAGTTGCAAGTGCATCAGCCATTTGATTCTCTTCCCTTGGTAGGTGTGCAAAAGTACAATTCATAATACTCGATGAGTGCATATGAATGTATTCATCATAAGGCTTTAACTTCTCATCTTTAACTTCCCAGTTCTCAGATGCTTGATTGATTATGAGCATTGAGTCCCCGATAAATGGTGAGATTTTTTGCTCCTGCTACAATTGCTGCTTCTAAACCAAACACATATGCTTCATACTCCGTCATGTTATTAGTAACTTTGAAATCCAGCTTTTTGGCTAAAGGGATGTTCTCTTTGAAATCCAGCTTCAGGTGCGATCAGGATTGCCCCCACTCCGGATCCTTTCTGGTTCACTGCCCCATCGAAGTAGAGCTTCCACCCGTTTGCTTCTATCAAGTTTAAAGACTCATCAAGGAAATTATATTCTTATGTTTCCTGCCCTTCTATAGGATTAATGGCTAGAAACTCTGCTACAGCTCTCCCTTTGATGGTCTTCTTGGTCAAGTATTGGATGTCAAACTCTGTCAGCAACACCAACCATTTAGCAATCTTTCCCACTAGTACTGGAGCTTCATACAAATAGCGTAGTGGATCAACCTTTGCCACAGCTTGAACCTTATAGGATTGGTAGTAGTGCCTTAGCTTCCTTGTTGTCCATACCACCACCAAGCAGGTTTTCTGAACAATGTCATATTTTGCTTCGTAGGATAACAGCTTCCTACTAAGATAGTAGATAGCGTGCTCAACTCCATCTTCATCCTCTTGTGCAATCATGGCTCCTATAGCATCATCTTCCAAGTCCAAGTATAATATTAATGGCTTTCCTGCTCTTAGTGGTTGTAGAACAGATGGGCTTATCAAGTATTGTTTGATCTTGTCAAACGCTATTTGACATTGTTCATCCCATTCTATCTTCTGACCCTTTCTAAGTAGCTTGAAGATGGGCTCACAGGTCGTAGTTAATCTGGAGATGAACCTACTAATGTATTGGACCTTCCTTAGGAAGCCTCTTACTTTCTTCTCAGCCTTGGCTGTTGGCATTTCTTGAATAGCTTTCACTTTTTCTAGATCTACCTCAATTCCCCTCTGGCTCACAATGTGTCCAAGGAGCTTCCCAGAAGTTAATCCAAAGATGCATTTTTTTGGATTGAGCCTCAAATTGTATCTCTCGACCCTTGCCAGGAATCGATCCAATGCTTCAAAGTGTCCTTCCTTGGTTGATGACTTGACCATCATGTCATCTACATAGACCTCAATTTCTTTGTGCATTATGTTATGGAATAGAGTTGTGGCCATCCTTTGGTAGGTTGCCCCCGCATTCTTCAATCCGAATGGCATGATGTTGTAGCAATAGATACCCCATTCCGTGATGAAGGCTATCTTGATCCTATTTACAAGTGCCATCATAACTTGATTGTAGCTAGCAAACCCGTCAATGAAGGAATACATGACGCTTGATGCAGAACTATAAACTAGAACATCAATGTGGGGTAGTGGGAAGTCATCCTTCATCAATGCTTTGTTCAGATCTCTATAGTCTACACACATTCTCACCCTTCCTTCCTTCTTGGACACCGGGACTATGTTAGCCAACCATTCTGGATAGTCGACAACTTCTAGAAACCTAGCTTTGAGTTGCTTTTCAACTTCTTCCTTGATAAGCTTTGCCCATTGTTGTCTAAGTCCTCGCAGCTTTTGTTTAACTGGCTTCTTGTTTAGATCTGTAAGGATATGATGTTCTGCAATGCTTCTGTCGATACCTGGCATGTCGTCATATGTCTATGCAAATACTCCTTTTCTTTTATTTAATATTTTTTTCAAAATTTTCTCTCTCTTTAGCAGTAATATCAAATGTAAGTGCTATTTCCTTTAGATTATCTTTTGTACCAAAATTAATAGAATGAGTTTGCACAGAATTAATGTTAAAATTGCTTATGGTATGATCTATGTAATGCACAGTGCCATCAGGTAAAACATCACACAAGTAAGCAAAATCAGCATTTATATCATTGACTTTGGAAAAGAAAATAGAAGGAAAAGAGGCTGCTTTTATTAACATTATTTTAAGGAAAAGGTCTAGACAAACTACTAAGCAAATCTAATCAAACAAAGAATTCTAAATCCTACGAAGCAACCATGATCTTGGATGACGCCTCAGATTTCCATATCTTCTGACCTGCCATTCTTCCTCAACTCTTTTTCTTGTTGATCTTCCATGAACTATAGTAGGGCTGGCATCTCATTAGCATGATATCGGATTAAATAATCTCTCATCCAACGATTCTCATCTTCTATAAACTCTAAAGTAGTGGAGTCTCCCAACAATCCTTCACTAATAAGAATCCATTCATCAGCGAAGCCCCACATTCCCTGACCAACATCTATAATCAATCCTTGTTGAACATGCTTTTGAAATTCAAAAATGAAAGTTGGGCACTCTTCCAAGTAGTGTCCATTATGGTGATGAAACTAGCAATAAGGAGTATCCATGTCTGGGAGAGGCCCTGTATGCTTCATCTGTGGAATGAGTCCTTTAGTGAGCATCCTGTCAAACAAATCTTACGCTGAACCCTTCCGGCTTCCCCCAAACAGATCATCTCTAGGGATCACTCTCCTCTTGGGAGTCTTAGGTTTGTAGAATTTCCCAGGTTCTTTTTCTTCTAGCTTATCTCTGGTAATGATTATATCCAGAAGTTCTCTCAACACACCACAGTGATCAGCATCATATCCCAGGCAAACACAAGACTTACATTACCTCCACGCATTAGGTCCTTGCTGCAATGTTAAGCTAGGGGTGAGCAGCCTCTTCTCATACAAATAGTTAAAATTATCTGACAACGAACGGCTCAAATCAATCACTAGAACGTCCTGCGAAATCTCAGGGACTGTCTCTCTTGTCTTTGGGAGGAAGAAATCTTTAAAACGATCTCTAAGCAATCTAGCATCGTTTTGAACCTTGAAAGGCAGCGCCTGGTACCATGTTAAAGTAGCTCCTTCTAAGGATAAAGGAAACACTTTCAATGCTTGTGCTGGCGTAAGGAGCATTGCCCCCAAGATGAAGTCAAATTGCATGATGTGAAGTCTTGGGTCCGAAGTGCCATTGAACCTCTTCATAGGGGGCATCTCAAAATCAAGTGGGAGTGAGTCTCCTGGCAGTGGTGGCATCATCTTTTCACTCTTTTGCCTTTCTTCTTGCAGAGCTTTTTAAATTTTAGTCTGAACCAGGTTTCGGATTACTTGAAAGTGCATGTTGTTCAGGGCCTTCCTATGGGGATTCATGATGCTGCAAAACAAAGGGTCAGCATGCTATACCGTGTATACAAGGATGCATGAATGCATGGAGCAACCAACAAAAGTAACAGACGTTAGTCAATCACACTTACTACTAAGTGGTAGACCTTCCAACCTTATTTCTCCCACACATGTGTTCATTTGGCAAGTTAAGATTCCTAGGAATTGGGTTTGGGCCTTCGTATCAATAGGGGATGCTATTGTGACCTTTTATGCACGTTCGCATAGGGGAAAGCTCTCAACATCTAAACCAAACGATAAGTCATTGTTATGTCCCTATCCCATGTCTTTGCTCTCGACGAGTTCTTGATGTTTCCCATATTCTAGGGTTAATTTAGCATCAATCGGGTACAATTAGATCGAGGCACCAACGTCCCTTAAACACAGGTAGTAGTCAAAGGTCACTCTTCTCAAACCCTAACTGATCCCATGCTATAGGGCCGCTTTAGTCAAGTATAATTAGACTAACACTTGACACCCCCATAGGTAGTAATTAGAGGTCTGATTCAAGGGCAATAACACTAGACCAGGTCAAAATAATGGCTTCATGGCATCATATAAGCAAACAACATTTGGTAAGTCCTAGTGGAAGTTGCTAAGGTCACTACATGGCTTCAGTCGGTTCAGCTAAAGAAGGTTCCCATAGAAGGCGAGCTCCTATTAACCATCTCCCTCTTTCAAAAAAGGTTCAAGCGATGGTAAAACATTCAACTCAGAATTCCCACTAACTATCACTCATTAACCATATCTATGATGGTAAGCAATAGTAGGACAATTCCATCTATGAGTGGAAGTCATTGATCTTGCCACCCAAGAAGTGCGCATTGAAAATCAGGGGCAGCTTCACTAATGGTACCCGCGAGGTAGGGTGTTTTAATGCAAGCATTCAATGCAAGGAAACTAGAGTTCGGAATAATAATAAGAAGTGGCTATAATCACATGAATCAATAGTCTGTCTTCCCCAGTGGAGTCACCAAACTGTAGACAAAGAGGGGTTTCCTCAGTAGTCCCAGCCTGATTGACGACTGCGGCACCGCGCGTTTAGCGTAAGGAAGCTAATGGTGAGTCACCACCTGAACCGGCATCAGGAATATCTTACATGGTGTGCATCTCGATTCCCCTAAGAATGCAAAGAAACATTGACCTCAGAGATTTTGTGATCGGACTACTGCATTCTTAGGGCATTATTCTTACTAGCCACTTCTAGAATTATTCTAACGTTCTTTTCCTCTATGGCAATTATATCAAAGTAATAACATAGAGAAAATCCTACATTTTACATGCATTATACATTTATAAAAAGTCAGTTTCTATTATTAATAAACAAGATTCATTTTAACAAATTTACCAAATATGATTAGAATTCAAGTTACATACAAAGGTGATATAAAACACATAGAGCAACAAGCAACACAACCTATATTTCTAACTTATTTTAACTTATTTTATTACCAAATAAACATCAGTAACCATTTTTCATGCATAAAAACATACTACAATTACCCGAGAAGGATTAGAAGCTTACCTTGTCGCTTAATTCCACGTGAAAAGTAATTTTTAAGCCTAAAAAAGTACCCCAATGCTAGTATGGACTGGTGTTAAAGGCTTGTCAATGCCACTTCAACTAGCATAACGTCATTTCAACTGACCCCAATGCCAATATACCCCTAAATCCAAAGAAAAATGTAGAAAATCGTGGAAAATGCAGTATACAGACGATTTGAATGCCAAAAAAAAATATTCTAAACCTAAGAACATTCATATTAATCCCATAACATGTTAACACGCATCAAAACACATATTTTCATTTAAAGATGCAATTTTTATAGGTTAAATTCACATAAATAATCATAAACAATTCATTTCAGCACCAAATAATTTCAGATATTACCCATAGCTTTATTAAAACTACAAAAACATGTTAGTAACATAAAGCCAACCATATAGAAAGTATTAACCATTACTTTACATCATTTAAGCATTTAAATCACGCAACAAATCATGTCAATAATCATTCAAAATCACTAAAACATGTTATACACAACAAATCATGCAATGAATGATCAAAACAAGATATAAAACATAGAAAACTTACCTGTAACTCTTCAAAATTGGCTTGAATACCCTCAAGGAGCGTCAAATGATGTAGAACAAGGCTTCGTTGTTTCTAATCACCCAAAAAATGGAATGGCAGGCAATATTTCTTCTCAAGAAACACCAAAACTCCAATGCAAAGGAAACCTAGTTTCTAAGTCAAAAAAACCTTTTTAGTGAATTGATTTTAGCTTCAAAATACCCAAGTTCAGAGTTACTTTAGATTAAAAATGAAATTTCTAGCCAAAAGCCTACCAACATCCTTCTCAAAGAGAATTTATTACCTTTTATAGGCAGAAAATTAAAAAGGATGAGCTTAAATCATTGAATTTTTATCCCCATCCAAATTCAAATTAGTGTGTGCCCATTCTTGGGGATTAACCATTTGAATTTAGCCTCATTCTTGGGCTTTAGGGGAGTCAAATTCGTCTAAATAAGCTGCTATAGATGGAGTTTGGAGAAGATAAAAGATAGAACTCATTTTGTACAATGATAATTCAATGAAAATCCACCTAAAATCAAGAGATGATGATAATCAATCATAAATAAATAATACTCACCACTTTTTATCTCATCTCTAACTTAAAACAAATCTGGGACGAAGCTTAGCCTTATCCAATCATTTGGTGTTTGAAAATGGGTCAAAATCTGCATTTTTGACAGCCCAAGGACGCCCACGCCACTTCAAGTGGCGTTAGATGCCCTCGAAGGGTGTTTGACCCTTCCGAGGCCCGTTTGAAGCCCGAAACGTCAAAATCTGGGAGATCGTATTAGAGATAAAAATGTGCAGAATAGGCCAATCTACCTTTATTTAAAGTTTCAGGCCACTTTGAGAGTCACACAAGAAGTTATGGCCAAAACCATTCTAATTTTGCACGATTAGGTTTAAAACAAGCTAGTTTTGACTCAAAACGAGTTTTTCAAGCTTCAAAATGTTTTCAAAAGCTAATTGGTGATTAGCAAGAAGCCAACATCATCCGACTCATGCTAATTAAAGCATATGCTATCATCATTGGGCCTCTGAGCCGCATCCCCATTCCTACTTCCAAAAATTAGGTATCTACACCACCTAAATGTGAAATTATGTGAGGAAATGAAAGGAAATGTGAGGAAATGTGAGTGTTAACACCTAATTTTTGATGCAGAAATATGGAAGCAGCTCGGAGGCCCAGTGATGATTGTTCATATTTTAAAGAGCATGAGTTGAGTTTACAATTGCTTTTTAGAGAT
Source organism: Bocquillonia castaneifolia (assembly GCA_948193215.1). Taxonomy (NCBI): domain Eukaryota; kingdom Viridiplantae; phylum Streptophyta; class Magnoliopsida; order Malpighiales; family Euphorbiaceae; genus Bocquillonia; species Bocquillonia castaneifolia. Next base: position 7,089 of record CANYLF011114145.1, read on the forward strand.
TGCATGGCTGCATTCATATCGTTTTCTAAACCTACAGAGCATGATTTTCCTAAAAACCCTGTTTTAAGCATAAATAGTTCATTTTTTAGACGGTTTTCATCATAACTTTCTCTACAAGTATCAAAATGACTTGAAATTTTAAGGGTTGATAATTTAGGCCATTCCGCACGTTTTCTCAGTTATACATTTTTGCAAAATCAGACGTTTAGAGGCCCAAAAGGTCCAATGCCACTCTTCAGAGTAGAGTTGGGCACCAACGCCACTCTAATTGTCGACAACGCCACTCTATCAGGGGGCAATGCCACACTGATTGTTGGCAATGCCACTTGTGTCGATGCTCAATGCCACTGCATCAGGCCCTAACGCCAGTTGCACGTTTTTCAGTATATAAAGCTCATTTTTGAGCTATTTCGGCCTAAAATGGCCCGTATGAGTCGTACACGCATCCCATGAGTTTGATTGTCTAAATGGTTGGATATAAATTGATAATCCAAAAGATGAGATTGAAAATATGATGGCCCCTAGAAAAGTGAAGAGGGAAAAATGAATGATTTATAATTGGGCAATAAAAGGTTGTTCCAAATGAAAAGATGAGAAATTGAAAAAGATGTGATCGGGTTACCTTTCCTTTAACCTTTCTTTTAGATAATTTAATTAATTATCAAAATTTATTATGATGTGTTGTGATGTGGAATTGGTTGACTTGTGAATTTGTGAGCTGGATTGAGAAATTGTGATGTGTTGTGAGTTGAATCTGTTGTGATTATGATTATATAATGGTGGAAATGTGCTTGTGAAATGCTGTGAGAATTTGTGATTGTGTTTTAACTCACATAGATGTGAAATTTATGAGAAATGTGGCTTTGTGTGATAAAGAATGTGGAAATTATGAGAAAGGTGGTTGTGTGTGATATAAAAAAATATTAATTTTCTCATAAGTGAAAGGTCATTGTGTGTGATATACATATATAAAAAAATATTTTACTTTTCTCATAAGTGAAAGGCGGCTGTGTGCGGTATATAAAAAATATATATTACCTTTCTCATAAATGGAAGATGGTTGTGTGCAATTAAAAAAAAGAAATGTGAGAAGATATTACCTTTCTCGTAAATGAATCATTTATGTGTGGTGATTGATGATGTGATTGATAATCCGGTATTGTTGAATTTGTGAATTTGTTGAAAGAATTGAGATGAACTTGTATTTGATGAGATTTTTATTGATTAAGAATGTGAATTTGTGAAGTGGAATTATTTGTTTGGTTGAGAAATTGAAATATTTGGAATTGAGCTTAATTGTGCTCAAATGGTATGTTACTTGTGATATATATAAATATAGGTGTGTTATTAATATTGTACTTGATTTTGAGGAGGATAATGTGATGGTTATGTTGCAAGATGACTATTAAGAGTGTCATGCTTGATATAATGCGTTGTAAATTTATTTGCTATGTTGAGTGCTTTTTTTATATGTTCTGATAAATTAAGATAAACCAGCATATTATGCCAGTAAATAAGGGAGTCTAAGAAGATGATTTCAAATATTGAGTTAATTATATATATATATATTTCACCCAGCATCAAACTCATTATTTTCCTCAATAATCCAGTGTTGCAAGAAAATCAAATAAGAAGAGAATGTTAGATTTGGTGGAGCTCCATATGGCTAGACTCCAGCGATCTTAGGGAAAAGTATTTTTGTTATTATTAATATCGTTTAAAATTTTATTTATCAAAGAGTGATAATAAATTAATTTTATTATAATTTTTTTATGAAAGTTTATTACGTGATAAATTAAATATTTTAGTGAGTATAGACTAAGTATATATATAAATGGTTTAAAAAGGTGATGTGTTACACTTAAGGTCTCAAAAAGCTTACTCCCTCCGTCCAAATAGATGGACAGTTTTGAAGGTTTTTCTATCCCAAATTATAGGCAGTAATTTAATGCACTAAGTGATAAAATATCATGTATATATACCCCTGTCTATTGTACTAGTGGACTTTAATTTCAATATTAGTTCCAAAGAATTAATTTAGTAAATGAGATAATAGTGACTTTTTCTTAGCAAATTAATGCATTTACCTAGTAAAACTAATTTTCTTAATATTTGTGTTTGTCCAAAAGTGTCGATCCTTTTGGAACGGATGGAGTATTTTTTAACTTTTTTTTAACTAAATAAATCAGTTATACATATATGGTGGTGCTATTTCCAGAGCGAGATTTGATAGAGGTAGAGCATAATCTTATAAAATTACAAGATTATCCTTTATTTATTTTACCCAAACTTAAGTTATACTTAAATTTATAATTGTTTAATTAAGGAATAAATTTGTATACAAATGAATCTTTTAACTAAGGTAAATACTTTTATTATCTATTCTTTCCAAAAAAGTTTACTCATTATTATTCATGAAATATTTTATCTAAATTTCTTTTGTTATTGTGAATTTATACTGAACTTGAATAAAATTCCATTTAATTTTCTATAAAGGTGTTCTTTACACTTGGAGAAAAATATAAAATCAAATAATAATAATAATAATATTGTATTTATGTCAAAAGATATTTAGATATAATTACAACTTATCTATTAAAAGTACCAATTAAATTTGTCTATTGGTTCATATCACAGGTAAAAAGATTTATAATTCTCTTATCCTATCCGTATAACAAAAAAAAAATTGGCCATTTGTTTCTTTTCAAAGAGAAGAGCTGCATTCCATTATTTTATTTTTGAGTTTATACTGTTAAAAGTTTATGGATAAAATAGAAAACTTTAATGTGTGTAGCATGTAAGTTAATATTATAAATTAAATATAATTAGGCATTTTTAGGTGAAAAATTACCATACAATTGAATTTGACTATAGAAGAAGAATCAATTTCACATTTAATGCAACACATGTAATGTCACGGCCTAGTTTTAATTATTAAGAAATAAACATTAATCATATCATGTCATTTGCACCATAATTGTGTGTAATGCATTGCATAATATAGATTGGTAGAATAATTTTTGGAGAGCATCAAGGTTTAGGAAAGTTTGGGTTAGGAATGACCTAGTTGTAAGAAAAGTTAGAAGAGTTATTTGTAAAAGAAGTATGAGAGTTGGATTAGATAGTTAGTAGGAATGAGTTTGGGGAGTGGTGTAGGGAAAGATGTTCTAGAAGGTGGACAAGTGGCTTAAGATGGAAGGAGTGAGACAAGTGGCTCTTGGAGGAAGGAAGGGTGACAATTTAATTAATTAAATAATAGTTAGTGGACAATCTCTACA
>CANYLF011114798.1:0-14304 GCA_948193215.1 Bocquillonia castaneifolia
GATCCCACGAGGAATAATTAATCCGTAAATCAACTTCTAATGTTTGTTTAAGGCAATCAAAATGAACTGTAGTAAACTAATTAAATTTATCAACTAAACAACTAAATCAAAAATTAATATTCTAATTCAAACAAGAATAAAAATTTATAAATCAAAACAACAATGAACAAACATAGGGTATCAGCATGCACTCACATCATATACTAATCAATATCTGGATTCAATGCTAGGTTCAGGTTATCCAAAAGCATTCATCAATCTCTTCTAAGACTTGACAAACTAAATTCAATTTCAATTAAACTTAGCCCAATTAATTAACTTCCATTAACTTAATTACCACAAAGCATTCATTAAAATCAAACTTTAATCAAACCTTTAAGAACATCAATCTAACTACCAAGATTCCTCTTGCACAATTAAAATTAATTAAAACTCTTTAAGTCTATCATGCCATCATTTTTCAATGAATAATATAACACAAATAATCAAATGAAAGTGATCAATTCTCATTCAATATTAAAACAAAAGAGCATACTAGCATTAAACAAGAATCCATGAAATCAACTACCACAAAGGTGCTTTAATATGCCAATATCCCTAAAATAACTTAGCCACTCATATTGGTCATGAAAATAAAACTAATAAAAATAAACATAAAAATACAAATAGAGTTTAAGAAGAAAAAAACTAGAAAAGATGAATTTCTTCAAGTCTTCATGTTCTTCTCTCCACACCTTGCTTCCTGTGTTTCTTCTCTAATTTTCCTATGCTCTGTACATCTCTTCTTTGCCAAAAATTAACTTCTTTATACTGCACTCTTTTCCTCTTGGATAAGATTGGAAGAACAACCATTCAACAAATCCCTTATCCTTATCTTTAAAAGCAACTTTATCCAAACTTGTTAATAAATGTGCAGCCACTTCAAATCAGATTTCTGGGCATAAAACAAGCTATCTTGGGCCTGGAACATCAATAAAATTATAGGGCTGGATCATAGCTACATCTAGGCTTTTGAATCGCCTCAATCGGACTTCTGTAGCCAAAGATATGACCCAAACAAGATGCATTGCTCATGAAATACGAATTTCCTCCTAAAAGGCCCAATTTCCTACAAAATAAAAATACTTAAGCCCAACAATAAAAATCCTAAAAACACTACTAAAACCAATTAAAATAAAATAAACTAAAATACTAAACAACCTAATTAACCTAATAAACAAGCCCAAATAAGTGTTCTAAAAACACTTATCACCAAGCTTCAGAGACAAAAGAAGGGAATCACTTGTCTTCCCACCATGTATTTATAGATCGAAATGGTTTCCTGCCCCAATTGAAGTTGATCGAAGACTTGTAGATTAAAGGGAAGTGGTCTGAGAGTGTGGAATCAACAGATGTTATTGACTGGAAAGGCCCCTTGGATGAGATCTCATTGGAAACTAAAACCTTGTCAATCTTGGAAAAGGATAGAGCATTATGCCAGGTGTAGGTGTGGCCATAAAGAGGAAGATTCTGGAGCTCTGCAAAGTTCACAGAACTCTGAAAATCAATAATGGATTGAGTGAGAACACCATTAGATCTTTCTGATTGGTTGAGCACTTTGTTGAAGTAACAGGCTTAGGTAGGTAGAGATAAATCCATTTAATTCATTCCATAAGAGAGCTCTATCTGCAACATCATTTGGAGTATAGACAAGAAGAATATGAACATCAAAGTTAGAGGAAAAATACGATAAAGAATCCATGTTGTCGAGCCAGCAATAAGAGTACAACTAGCTTTTACAGTGTTCTAGGATAATATATTTCCACTTGAAGCCCCTATCGATGGAGCGAAGAAGAAACCATAATTCATATGAGACAGATAAACACTCAAAGCCATAGAAGAAATATATGATTTTTTTTCATTTCAACAATGGTAGAAAAATGCAACTTATGAACTGAAATCATAGAACGAACAAACACTTGTTTGGACGTATTTAAGAAGCTCCTTCAACTATTCCAACATAAAAAATTCATAAGTAAAAAATGATGAACTCGGGAATGGAGGCTACACTAGGCAGCAACCATATTCACCTCTAGATGATTGGTGATAATTGATTTGTCTTGTTCCTGGAACATCCAGAAACTCCTGCCCAATTTCCACGTTTCATCAACCTCATTAGTGAAAAGAGAAGGGCCTTCCTGAGATAAAAGATTGCAATTCTGAAGTTTCACGTTGCCAATGTCTATAAAAGAATCCAAATTTTTATTTCCAGTTGTCGAACAAAGAATGCTTTCGGGAAGAAGCTTTCTTGATTTTTCAGGTCTATTTGTATTCACGTATGTAGTCTCCTAAGCCTTACTTCCAATACTAGATTTTCAAGATCATTAACTCTTAAGGAGCCTGGGAGGTTGCCACAGTTTACGGTGCCATTGGACGTAGCGTGTTAGTTCGTAGCAATCTACTTTGAAGCAGGCTGGTATTGCATGGTAGTAAGCTGTGTTTTAGGAATTTCCAAGTCATCAAAATTGGGGCTTTCTATGGAGTTACTATCTGAGTCCGAACAAGAGTAGTCATTTGGTTAGAAAGTAAAAGGAGCATTGGACTCTTAAATGTGAACCTGAAAAGAAGAGTGACCCACTATGGCATTTGTGACATTATATAGGCCATTAATGAGGCTACTTAGAATTGTTAGAAGACAGGAAATAATATCCAACCTCCTAAGCAGTAGGAAGTCCTCATGAAATCCAATAAATTTCCCAAATTTGGAGGCCACAAATTCACAATTTATGGGGACATAAATTACGGTGAATTCCAAATATATTTACCCAAGCTAATCTCTCTATAGAAGCTGGGAATTCAGACATAGGTGAAACCTCCTTGATAAACTCATTGAGGTAAAATTGGTCCTTTCCAATAAACCCTTACAATGCGCCTCTGATGTGGAAGTAACTCACTGCCCAATCACCACCCAAAGATGAAACAGATTTAAGAGAAACACCTCTTTCCTACAATATCTTTGGGAGAATAGTGATTTTTTGGATGTTACGCAACATAACACAGCATGCATTTTCCAACCAAAGTGGAGGTGAGTAAGCCCCGTTGAAATTGAAAGATGCTTTTGGTGCCATGACCGAATTCTGATAAGTTTTGGATGAAATCACATCATCATATGAGCGTCCATCTCTGAGAGCAGGCTTTGAAGGGGATTTAGGTTCATCGATCTTAGGGGTTGGAGGCTTGGAGGTGTTACAGCTGCTGGTTTTCTAGGGGTATCTGGCATGGAAAGCTCGAAGCTTGAATCAACTAATGTTGATGCGATTAATCCTGCTGATAATAGAGTGGGGGATGTCATCTTGGTGGATTCGGATAAATCCAAAAGGAAGTTTTCTAATGTTCCTCTTAGAAGCTAGGGTTATGATTCCATGCACGTTATGTTGTATAAAGACGTGATGGAGATCATTCACTGTCCAGCCATTAGGAAATCCCTCAAAGTAGATCACTAAAAGGTTTGGTACATGATAGGAGGGTGGGGTGATACGATGGTGGGTTAATCGGAGAAGGTTGTTCTAATGAGGGTTGGTGATAGGGTTTCGGCTAAGAGGTTTAGGCCGGGTTAGGGTATTTTTTATATTTTACGTTAACTTAAATGTTATATGTTTGGAATGTATATCGTAGATATTTAAATGATAAAGTGTCAGAGATGAAAAATACCATATAATTAAAATGTTGTCTTTCTTTAACTTTAAAAAAGAAATTGATGCTTAATTATATATATAAAAAAATATGAATATAGCTTAAATTTAAAATTTATTTTTTACACATAAAAGGCAAATAGAGTTCAAATTAAACTTGAATTATTTGAATTGTTTTACAACTTTAATTCTATGCATTTAGAGAGTCACTTCACTCTTTATCTTTATTTTTAATTAATTATTTATAATTTTTAATACAATAAATTATTATTTTTTATAATCATTTATATTTTTGATAACTATTATTTAATTTGAAGAGTGTATATGATTTATATAATGTTTTTTTTTATTTTATATTTAAAGTTTGAAAATATATTTTAAATAATAATAGATCTTTAATTTAAGGCCTAATTGCAAAAATATGAATGACCTTTAGCTTGTTTTTCATTTTTATCAAAACCTTACAATTTTAGCAATCATATGCATAAACTTTTTTAATTTTACAATTTTATGCACCGACATGCTTTCCGTCAATTGCCACATCAAAACGACGCTGTTTTGGCCATCAAAACGACACCCTTTTGACCAAAACGACGTCGTTTTGACCACCTAAGGTTGTACATGTCATTAGATCTCTGACGGAAAATACATCGGTGCATAAAATTACAAAATTAAAAAAGTCTGTGCATACAATTGCAAAAATTGAAAGGTTTTGGTAAAAATACAAAACGTGCTAAATGCAATGCATATTTTTGCAATTAAGCCTTAATTTAAAGAGGACATAGGAAATGGCTAAATAAGAGCAAAGCCAACAATAATATCTATTTCCCACCTTAAAATATTATAAAAATACAATATAGTTTTTCAAATTTATGCTTATTCTTTTTTTACTTACTATTAAATAAATAATTTATTTAGCAAGAAATGATTAAATAGGTCCCCAAACTTATAATACGAGATAAAATATGAACAATTTCACATTTTTAGTTCATTTATTTCTACAATTTGTGATTTTAGCATCAAATGATGACAAAATTTATAAAATAAAAATTACACATCTAAAAATTTATACAATGATAATAAAATTTTATCAATAATTATTCCAATATATTTAACATATTTTTTAGGTAAATATAAAAAATATCATTTTGATATATTTTCTATTTTATATGAATTTTTCTATTTTATTCACTAAAAATAAAAAAAATAATTTGATGGTTGAATTTTTTTTTAAAAAAATAAATTTTAACTTAGATTTCTTGTAACTTATGTACACAAAATCAAGTGAAAATTGTTTAAAATGAATTTTTCAAAAAAATATATTTGATGAGATATAAATAATATTTTATCTACTTTTTTTTTCCGTGCCTTGTGGATTAATGATATTGCCTATTTACAAAAAAAATATTTTATCAATATTTGATGCTAAAATCGCAAGTTATGGATCTAAATGAAAAAAAATGTAAAATTGTCATCTTCTTATTGAACTGGAGCATAAAGCATATTGAGCAATTAAGGCTTTGAACTTTGATCTTAAGTTAGCAGGTGAGAAAAGGTTATTGGAGCTAGCCGAGCTTGAAGCCATGTGGATTAATAATATTGTCTATTTAGCAAAAAAAAATATTTTATCTATATGTGATGGTAAAAATGCAAGTTTTGGATCTAGATGAAAAAAAATGTAAAATTGTTCTTACTTGATCCTGTACTATAACTTTAGGAAACTGGATAATCCTTCATTTATTTATCTCAATAAGCATAATTTTTAACAAGTTTCAATAGTCACTCAATAAGGGTGGATAATCTCTATTCAATTTTCTTATGACTTAGAGAGCACCACCACTTTTAAGACAAAAAAAAAAAGAAGAAATCATTTTAAAAAAATAATCACTATTTTTACAAATAAAATGGAGTAGTCCAAGGAAGCTATTGGACATACTCTAAATAGTTAAGATTATGGTATTCTGGAGTACCATTTTTTATATTAAAATTTTTAAGAGAAATATAATTTTTTTATGGAAACATCAAAAAAGATACCAATGCTTAAAAAGAATGGAAACTACAACTACTCAAGGAGATGGCCTTGAGCTCCTCTACAAACACTCTCAAATCTTTCCCATTATTCTATCTACCGTATCATTGCTAGTTCTATACAAAATGAGTTGTTTTATACTTTGTGTAAGCCGATCTATGTGCACCTTTTCACTGTGAAAAATCTTCCTGTTACGAGCCCTCCACATGCTATATACAGTGGTAGCCAGACATAATCTTCTCTGTTAAGCTAGCTTGGTGTTGCCCTTCACTTTCTACACAAACCAATAAAGCATTCTCTGCCATGAGTTAACTCTAGGAGATATCAAACCTATTCCTTGCCATTTCTGTAGCACACTTCTACTCACTCTGCATCTAAATAATCAATGGCCTAGAGTTTCTGTTTTATCATCGTACAAAGGTCATTTACCATCACTAACACATTGCCATTCAAACAGCTTGTCCTTTGTTTTAAGCTTCCTCTTAATTGCAAGCCAAAGAATAAAAGAGCATCGAGGGATTCAACCTTTATTCCATACCATCTTGTACCAATTTACAGCATTAAATTTAGGCCTCATGGACTGCCAAACCTGATTAATTGAGTACGTCCCAGTAGCCTTCCAACTAATAGTGTCATGCTCTTCTATTAATGGGTAGTCTTGCAACTCTTGCCAAACTGTAATAACTTGATCACAACTAGAAGCATGAATCCTCCACCTTCCATTCCTCCATTGCTCAGCAACTGTGCATTATTTTGGAATACTAGAGAATGCAATCTAGTTATCATTGAGCCTGTCAGACAGAGAGACATCTCCAAACCAAGGGTCATGCTAGAAATAGAAACGATTTACATTTCCAAGTTTATACTGTAGGAGGTCCTTGAGAATAGACGTGCTTTTAAGGATCCCTTTCCATATCCAACTTGACTGAGTGTGATCCTTGATTTGCCATAAAATTTTACCTCTGAACTTATTGCAATTGATCCACTTGACCCACAGAGTATTTGCATCAGATAAAATATTCTAGCCAAGCTTTGTAACAGCTGCTTGGTTCCACAAAGACACAGGTTTGATGTGTAGAACTCCTTCCCTCTTGACTCTGCAAACTTTATGCTAGGCCACCAAACTTTTAGTATGCTCAGTAGGCCCCCCCCCCTTTGTCCATAAAAAATTCCTATAAATCTTCTCTAGCAGCCTTGTAACTCCCTTTGGAAGTAATAACACCATAGCCTAATATGTGTGTAAACTCAATAAAATTGATTTAATCAATTGGAGCCTACATGCATATGACAGAAGGTTCGTGTTCCATTGTTGAACTCTCCTAGTAACCTTCTCAATAATGGGTACGTAGTCCTACTTAGTAAGCCTCTTGGTTATTAGTGGCAATCCCAAGTATCTTACAGGCAGGGAACCCCTAGAAAAGGCTGTGATGTCTTTAATCCTTGCTTTAACAGTAACACCAACAACAGAGAAAAAAGCTTGACTCTTTGTAGGATTAACTTGGAGATCTGATACATCTCTGAAGTGCCTTAGAACCCCTTGGATTTGTTAAATTGACTGAATGTCACCATCACAAAAAATTAGAAGATCATCTGTAAATGATAAGTGAGTTAACTGAATACCTTTTTGCCCTGGGTAGAAAGAGAAATCTCTTATTATCCCATTCTTTATTACTCTTGAAAAATACTCCATGCTTAGAACAAGCAGTAAGGGGGACATTGGATCCCCTTGCCTCAACCCTTTCTGAGCTTGGAAAATTCTACCAGTTGTACCCTTCCATGAAATTGTAAAAGCTGTTGACCTTAAACATGTCATGATAAGCTTAATTAACTTCTCTGGGAATTGTAAACCAATTAAGACTTCCTCGAGAAAGTCCTATGATAAAGAGTCATAGGCTTTCTGGATGTCTATCTTGAAAACACACTTGTCAGGAGCTTGGTGGAGGTGATAGTTGTGCACTATCTCATGAGCTAGGGCTATATTATCTGCAATCCTCCTTCCAGAAATAAAAGCTGACTGGTTCTAAATTCATGGCAAAATTCTCCCGAGTCTTCCTATAATCACCTTAGTTACTAGCTTGCAAAGAACAGAATAGCAAGCAATAGGACTAAATTTTGAAACTTTTTCAGCTGCAGGATGTTTGGGAATCACTGTAATAGTGGTGATATTAAGTTTTCTAAGAAATTCCCTAATTTGAAGCTTTCCTGAACTAATCTGACCAATTCTAATTTCATCAAATCCCATCTGTTTTTAAAAAAGAAGCTGTTATAGCCGTCAATTCTTGGTACCTTGTCCTTGCCTATTGAAAACAGACTCTCTTTCACTTCTTGTTCTAAAATAGGAGCTACAAGCTTCTCTCTTTCCTCCTCTAATAAACATAATCCATAAACTCCTCTGATAAACACAATTCGTAATCCAAAATTGAATTATCAATGAGCTGTCAATGTTGAATTCTGGTGCCCATTATGTTCTGTAAATAATTGGTGAATGCTTTATGAATCTCTTCATTTGTTATGCTGTAACATTGTCTTCCTTAATCAAATAAGGGATTAAATTCTGTAATCTTCTTTGCTGAATTAACTGATATAAAAACCCGGTGTTTGAGTCACATAGCTGGATCCAGGAAATTCTTGATTTTTGTCTCATGAAACTCTCCTCCATATGCAGCAATCTTCTATGCTCATCTCTTTTTACCTTCTCCTCTAGCATCAAACCTTCATTAAGAGGATTTGCTTGTAATCTGCCATGCACAAGTTCTAGCTCAGCTCTGTAGCTCTGAACTCTAACTGAGATATCAGAATATACTGATCTATTCAGCCTTGTCAGCTTTCTTCTGATTCAAGGCAATTTCTGATCTATGTAGTAACTAGCATGCCTTTCATCATTCTTCCTCCATTCTGCAGCTATAAGATCTGAGTATCCTGGATGAGAGGTCCAAAAATTGAAGAAACGAAAATTCTTTTTGCCATAGCTTTGACTCTATTCCATTTTAACTAATAAAGGAGAATGGTCAGATAAGATTGGAGGTAAAGCATGAGTATAAATGTTCCCAAATTCCTCTATGCATTTGCTATTAACTAGAGCCATGTCTAACTTTCTCCATATTCTATCTCCCCTTATCTGATTATTAGACCAGGTATATGCACATCCTGTGTTTCTAAGCTCCATAAGATTCACAACATTCAGAAAGTTAAACATCTCCACCCTATGCCCATCATCTAAAACATTTCCTCCTACCCTGTCTTGGTCTCCCAACATAGCATTATAATCCCCTTGCACGATCCAGGGAATTGCACAGGTACTGCCAAACTGAGTCAGTCTAGTCCAAAGTTCTTCCCTCTGTTGTAACTGATTCATACCATAAACCAAAGTCTACACTACTACTTTATTCATCATAGTGCATTCATAGGTAATAAATTGATCATGCATTTCTCTAACAACACAGTTCACCTTCCTAGCATCATATAACAACCAAATTCTTCCTAAATCAGAATAAGACTGATTAGTAACTAGATTCCAATCACACAAATTCATACGACTCCAAATAGCATCAATATTTTCTTTTCTAACTCTAGACTCCAAAATTCCACAAGCAACACTTTAATTCTTTAACTATAGAGACTTCACCTCTATCTATTTAGGAGGGTTATTAAACCCTCGAATGTTCTAAGACATCAGCATCTTCCTCTGTCCAGGGGCTTTGAAGGCCTCCTGGGAGGAGCATGTATATTTGAATCATACACAGTACTAGACTGAAAACTAGGTTTACCTCCATTACTAGATAACCTTGTGCCATAATTGTGATTGAGCTTCAGAGCTTTTTATGCTTTCTTGATTTTCTTCTTTGTTTGGATGCTTTGAATTAGTTGAAAACCATCAGTTTCCATGTTTGTTTGTTGGGGATGAGAGCTGGTTCCTTCTTGAACTATTCCTCCCACCATAGTCTACTCAGCTTTCTCCGAATCTACTTCCTCAGCTAGGATAGGAATCTCCTTAGGCACCATCTCCTTAGTAGCTGGAATTTACTTTAAAACCCACACTTTGCTCAGTTTTATTAAATGACAATTAACAGTAGAATGACCAAGCCCCTTACATGTCTCACACTTTTGTGCTCTCCACTCGTAGTCAATCTTCTCCTGCAATTGGTCACCATTTTCAAGCTCAAAGGTGATTTCATTTGGAAATATTCCATTCAAGCTCATCTCAACTAAGATCCAGGCATTAGATAGTGTAGTACGAAGACTAGTACACTTATATATAAATAGAGGCTTCCCCAGTAGGCTTCCAATTGCACTTAAGGTTTCAGGACTCCAAAATTCTCAAGGCAAATAGGGGAGTTTAATCCAAATTGGAACCGTTGTGACTGTCTCAAAATCAAATTGCATCCATTGTTTCCAATCCTGAAGGAGAGGAGGCTTTTATCAAAAGTAATTGGCCCATCCTCCATAGCCAACTACTTTCCCTCATCAGAGTAAAAAATGAAGGCAAACAGATTCAATTTAATCATCTTCACCTCCAATAGATCGAACTTCTTCCATCTATTCTTTATATTTTCCAACTTAAAAAATCTAGGGTTTGCCCCATAAATGCTGCCAATCAATACATGTCGCCACCTTTATACTTCTTTATTGGTCGTTTCTGCTTTGATTCTCGCAACTTGGACGCCATTACTTACTGCTGGAGGGACATATTTCAATTTGCACTCCTCGGACTTTGATCTATTGTTCTTGAATAGTTCCGTCCAAGCCTTACTCTTATCTTCGGTAGGTTTTGTCTCATTTTGGGTTTCGGCAAAATTAGGGTTTAAACTACTATCTACAGGTTCATCAGAATCTTTAGAGATTGAATTTGAAGTTTCTTTATCACTATTGTATTTAGAAGAAGAAGGATTAGGTAATGCATTCCCCTTTTTCTTCGCCATTAAAGACGGTGTTTAGGAGCACCGAGAGAAAACGAGGAGCATTTTCCTTTCTTTTTTTTATCGATTAATACATTATTATTTTAAGAGAAATGTAATTATTAATTATCATTAATCACACTGTGAATATTATGTTTTACTGATATAATTTTTAAAAAATTTTAAAAATAGTTTTATCATTCTGTGAAATGCATAGTATTTTTCACAGAATGTTAAAAATTCTAAAAATAGAAAAATAAATTTTAAAAAATTTATAAAATATTTAAAGCTAAATTATATAATAATTATTAACTATAATTTTTTATAAAATTAAAATAAAAAATAATAACTCTATACTGTCTACAGTAATCTATAGCACCATATTTGTACCTATCTAACACTGTACTATGACCTTTTTTTTTTGAACTTTTACTATGTACCTTTATTATGTTTAGTTGTTATTTTAGGTGAAGACTTCTTAAAGGCTACACGTAGTCTTTAATTCCACAAGAGGTAAAGAATAAAGCTTTGCCTAAGAAATTGAATTGAATGAAATAATGATCATCCAATGAGCAGGTTTCGATTTGCTTCATCAAATAGTATAACTAATGAACAACCTTTTGTTTTCTGGAAGGTGGAGTCAGTTAATCATGACAGGCATGGGACACTAATACATTGCTAAATAATTTTCATGGATTCTATCATTGCTTTCTATAAAAATTAATTTAGCCCCGACAATTTTTTTTAATTTACTTTTACTTTGATTCTTCATGGAGACAAGAAAAAAAAATAAAGTAGTGAATCTTGCTTTTAATTTAAATATTTATCTATTAAATAAGAGTTCTATACTTTTTGGATCCATCAATATCACACTCTTTATAATTGCGAAAATCATTACAGCCTAAGCTCGATAAAAAAAGAAATATATAACGGAATGAACAGTTGAAAACTACACAAATATGAATTTTACATTATTAAAGAAAAAAAAGTCTTTTAATTTCTTCCAAATAAATAAGCCACTATATTACGTCACAAATCAAATTTATACAAGATCATTTTAAAATATTAACAAAAAAACAACTTCACATCAAGTTACTTCTCGAAAGAAAAAAAAACTACATAATCACATGCATGGACTTACACTACAAGAAAATTTCATATTTACGACGGAATTCTGCGACGAGAGTCCATCACAAAATTAATAAATATGCAACAAATCCGCAACTATTTTGCGACCAGATGTAAAACATTTTGGGATTTACGTCGGACGTAAATGAGCCGTTACAGATTTAATCGCAATATTTAGTGGGACCTTCGCACCAATTTTTCTCCCTAGGGCGCCAATTTTTTGCGACGGACATAGGATTCTGTAACGGATAAACCGTCGCAAATCTGCGTCAGAGAATGTCCTCCGACACAGATTTGGTGATGAAAATTCTGCAACAGAACTCTTAGTTTTGGCAACGGCTTTTTTGTTGCAAAAGAATGAGAATATTATTCGACAGCTAGGGTTTCTTTTAATATCTGCGACGGATAGTTATATTTTGAGATGGAAATACCGTCGCAAAAAGTGGGAATATTAATCGACAACTAGGGTTTCTTAGTTTTGGCGACGGATGTATCATCATCTGCGATGGATATGTCCGTCGTAAAATAGCAAATTATAAATACGACAGATTCCACTTCCATTCACCAGTTTTTATTTTCTCTCTTTTTTCTCTTGATCCCCAACTCCTCTGCCACCAACCACACCTCCCCTACCACCGCATCGCCCTGCCTTGCCTCGCCACCACTCCTCTACCACCGTCGAAGCAGCCTCCTCCGCCGTCGCGTTGAAGAAGTAGCGGTGATGTGTGTGTAACACACATAGCCACTAAAGCCTTAACATTCATCATTTAGGAGCTTTTAACCCCATTTAGAGTGCAAATTATGCATAATTATACCTAGATTGCACCTAATAAGCTTATGTGCACTTGAATACTTAATTCTTGATTTTATATGTTATTTATGCTTGTTTTGATGTGATCTTTTGTAGGCATAATTTTTGGAGAAGTTTTGAGTAGATTACAAAGGCTTTAGAGGAGGTTTGAGGCTTAAAGCTTAAAGACTAGTCTTGAGGAGCTCCTAAAAGTTGTTTTCAACGAAGCAATATAATGCCAAGGGCAATTCGGGGAGGCAAACGATGGATTCAGAAAATTTGCAAAACATGAAAGTTGAAGTACACTTCCTGAACTTCACTTTAGGCTCAAGAAATTCTTGATTCAAAGTCCGGATGACAACGTTATGCCCCCTACAAGTTGGCCCTTTAAGCTGAAGACTGCAGAAGAAAAGCCTCAGAAGTGTGCCATAGCCCGTGGCCATCACCACACGGCTCGTGGTCTACTTCTGAGACCCCTCCTTAGATGCTTTGCCAAGAAAATGAAAGAGCAACCCCAGGAGCCTGCCACGGCCCGTGGTGGAGTCTTGGGTAGCTCCTATATAAGCCCCCAAAACCCTTTCTTTTGAACGCTAGCCGACTTTAGACCATTTTTAGAGATTAGATAGTGAGAGAAATAGTATTTTTTATGAGAGAAACTTGTAATTAGAGTAGAATTAATTAATTTTAAGTTAGATTAAGCTTGTAAATAACTTTCTTATCATTAATTAATCATAGTTTTCATTTACCTTTGCAAGGATTTCATCTTCTTATGCTCTCTCCTTTAACTTCTATGGGTAATATCATACTTTGCTCTTCTCTTATTTCTATTTATGACATTATGTTGATGGATTGTTAGTAGTTTCCTTTACCCTAGAATGGGTGAAGCTCAATTTTATTAGCTATGCTTTGAATACGGATGTTGTATGATGAATTGTGTCTTTCTCTCTCCAAGGGTTTCACATGTGTGGATTGTTTGAGTGTTTATGATGTATGGCCAGCTCAAAAATGCTAGTTTAATGATTGATAATGTTGAGAAGCATTGTTATTCATGGAAATACACATGGGAATGTTTGTTGGTCTTGATTGTGAGAGCCATTAAGGCCACTAATAGGAGGTTAAAAGTGATTAATGCTTGATTAGAGTTGTTTAGTGTTGGGTGTATGTTGAGAATCAACCTTGATGCTTAGTGACTCATGGCTTTATCCCAGAGATAGGTGAAGCTACTTATACCTTCTTCGCCCTAATGTTTGAGATTGACATTGTTTATCATTTGCATTCATATTCAAGGTGTTGTTATATAGTTGAGTGGATCCATATTCTAGGGTGCTTTTAGTCATTGATTAAGTTATAAATTGTTGAGTTGTTTGTTTAATTTACTTGCTTGCTTTTAAGTTTTTACTTTCTTGTTTGATTAGACTAGTGTTTAATTGGTTTAATTTAGTTGCATTTTACTTGAGTATTAGTTAAACATCTTAATTGTTTTTAATTTATTCCTTGAAACCATTATCGATTGCTCGAATAATCTTAGTGAATTGTGTGATCAATACTTGAAATCAACCAACTCTCTTGGGAAACGAACTTTATCTTTATTACTTTGACCCGCGCACTTGCGGTTAGTCAAGTTTTCAGCGCCTTCTCCTCCACCAGCGACACAGCAGTGGCCTCCTTCTCCTCCCTTTGTCAGCAGCAGCCGGCAGGTAATTTTCCTATTTTATATTTTTGTTGTTTTTTTATATTTAATTAATTGATTGTATGATAATTATTTAGGGTTAATTAATTGATTTTTTAGCA
>CANYLF011114866.1:0-12896 GCA_948193215.1 Bocquillonia castaneifolia
AGATAACATTGCATTTTAATCTTCCAAAATGCAAAGTCATCACCATCAAAATAAGGCTTGAGACCATACAATCCACTTTCACTCCCCATGGTTGATCTTTGACTCCTAATGAAGGTTAAAATGAGAAACAAGGCTCTGATATCAATTGTAAAATCAAGAGGGGGGGTGAATTGGTGCAGAATTAGAAATTAAAAAAAGATTCAAGAATGGATTAGGGAAGAAAAGAAGAACACAAAAGATTTATAGTGGTTCAGACCCAACTTGCCCTACATCCACTCTCCCAAATACACAATTTGGGATTCCACTATCCACCAAGGATAACAAGGAGATTTACAAGGCTATCTCCAACCTTTACAATGAGTTTTCGCCAAGGCAAACTCACAAGCACTAGTGTTTCCAAGCCTCTAACACCAAACCTTTACAATGAAGATTTCAATAGGCTATCTTCAACCTTTACAAAGAGAATTCTAAGGCCCTCTCCAAACCTAACCCTAGTGTTAACCAACTCATAAAGAATTAACACTATAACTAATTCACTCAACCCAAGCAACAAATGCTCTAGAGTTATAGCTACCCATAACCAAACAACCAAATAATTACAAATGATTAAAAAATAAGTTTACAAAAGTTTGGCTATCAAAGAATTAATGTTCCCATAAGAAGAACATTTATGATGGCTATTTATAGTCAAAATACCCAAAACTAGCTGTTAGAAACAACCCCAAGTATGTCTCTAAAGGCTAGTTACTTTTTCAATAAAAGCACTGCAAACTGTCAGCTCCCGGGCACGGATTGATGGTCACGACCGTGATCTTTCCAACGGCTAGTTTTTTCAGGGACTCCATTGAATGTCGTGGGGGCGACATCTCTAACCGTAAGCGCGAAATCACTGGACAGGGGATGCCTTTGAGAGCGGCTCTCTGTTTGATCAAACCGCAGGAGCGATTCTCTAACCGCGGGCGTAAAATCATAGGGCAGAGAATGCCTTTTGAAAGAGCGACTAGGTTGCCTTGAGGTGCAGCTTCATTTCCTTTGAGGAGCGACTTCTGTCTGATCAAATCGCGGTGGTGATTTAGTACATCGCGGGCGTGACCTAAAACCTTCAGAAAAGGGCTCTCTATTTCTCAAATCGCGGGTGCGACTTGGGATGTCGCGGGCATGGCTCTAAGTGTACAGAAGCTTCTAAGATTTCACCAAAAAGTCTGGGCGCGATTTCCTTTTCGCGGGTGAGCTATATCGCTGGTCGCGGGGGTGATCTCCTCATTGTGGGCGCGATATATTATCGCGGGCGCGGATCCCCTTATCACGGGCGCGGTTTGCAGGAGTCATTCAAAACTAGCTTGGTATAAAACCTACACACTTAGGAACTTTGTTAAATAAAGATAAAGGGTTGTTAAACTCAAAATAAGATGGATTGATGCCAATAAAGCTGACAATCATCATTGTCTGCCTCCTGATGAGAATAATCTCCTGCAACAGTCATATCTATGGGGGCATCTACATCCTTGTCCTGATCACCTGAACCTGAAGCTGCAGCTGCCTCCAACTCATTGAGACGAGTCCCCAAGTAATGGTTCGTCTATGAGGCATGCTCGTAAGCTGGTCACGAAGCATCACAAGCCTCAATAGTGAGAGCCTTACTAGCTTGATAATAGCTAGCAAGATGAGAAACCTCAGTAGTCGGGATCTGAGAAAGAAAGCAAGTCAAAAAAATAGAATCGAATCTAGAAAAAAGCACAAAGTTTGAGGAACTTACATGCGTACATGCCGAAGAAAAAGTGATGTAGGGTGAAGCGACAGTTAGAGTACGCTCCACAATGCCAGTAGGAGAATGGTAAAGCATAGTGTGACCTGGGGAAGAAGTGATCACACCTGGAATGTAATCAGCAAGGTCCTCTGGAGGATGCCTATGAACCGGTCACTGAGACCGCTGTCGGGTAACTCTAACCCTAGGCATGGTCCTAGTCATCAGAGGAGGTCGAAGGCTAGGCCCAACTATGGATAAAGAGGGGTTACATCAGTGATCCAAGTCATGCGACGACCACCAGAGGACCTGTGCGTTTAGCATACGGGAGCTAAAAGTGTGAGTCGCCACCCAAATAGGCAACGAGAAAAGAAATTGGTGAGTGTCTCGATTCCCTTAAGAATGCATATGACACCAAAAAGACACAAAGATTCCAAGATCAAACTTATGCATTCTTAAGGAGTGATTCTTTACAAGCAACTCATAGGATTATATCTACCTTCGCTTCCACTACTTAAAGCAAATAAACATATAAATATACACCTACCTTTTACAACATTTAAGCATGCATAAATGAGTTTCTATTACAAACAAGGATCGATTTTACATTACCAAATCATAGTTAGTTCAAATTACATGCAAATGGTTAAAGCAGACACCAACACATCAACACAACCTAGGTTGATACCATTTTAACCTATAGATTACCAAATAGCTTTATTAGGTTCATTTCATGCATATTTCACCTATTTCTTACCAAAGAAGGTTAGATTACTTACCTTTTAGCTACATTCCATGTGAAATTTTCATACACGAAAGTTGAAGAGCACTGGGGATCCTTGCCAGAGACCAACGCCACTCCTTTCAACAGAGAACACCCAACGCCACTCTTGGGAATGGCGTTAAGGCTCAACGCCACTCTTTGGAATGGCGTTGGAGATCACCCACTCTCATTAGTGGCGTTGCCACACACACACACAGGGAACATCAAAAAATGCAAAAAAATGCAACTTTAGGGCTTACCAAACCTCAAAAATTGATGGAAAACATCAATGCATGATGCAAATAACCTAAAACAAATGTCTATATGGCACAATCCTACCTAGCATACATCAAGACATAATATGGCATGAAATTAGCATTCACAGTAAACATGCAAGACATAATCTTATGAAAACTATGGAACATGCTCTCAAAACATCAAATCATAACATCTAAAGGATCAACAATGAATTTTAATTAAAATTGAAATGAACGTGCAATATACTGTAACTTTTGAAATCAATTCAAATACTTTTGATTTTGGCTAAAACATGTTAGAATCATTTAGAAACATCATAAAACATGATTTAAAATGATTTTCGGAATCAAAATCATCAAAACAAGAAAATTGGGAAAATCACATATAGTGGAGTGAAAATAGGCAAAATTGAATAATAATCATTAACAATCATACAATAATGCCTTAAAATACTTTAATTGAATAAATCTAACATATAAACATGTTAAGAATCAACAAAACAAAACATACGTTCAAAATAACTTTCACGGTAAAATTGAGTAGATGGATATTTTGATTCATATAATGAATGAAAATTACAATAATTTCATAGAAATAATAAAAAAATTAACAATTAAAAGAGTTTAGAGTACTTATAGTAATGATCACTGAAACTCCAGATTCAACAGACAATAAAACTTTAGATTGAACTTCTATGGGAAGGCTTGATTTCCCTCAATTGTTTGAGTTGATTGGCTTTTGTTGTTTTTTAATCACGCACTGTTTCTTTATTTTATTTTCTATTGTTTCATTCTCTTTCTTTCACTAAAAAAAACATTATAGAAGCTTAATTAAACTCTTTTCACTCAAAAGTTGTTAATTCTTTAAAGTTGCCAACGTCCTGTAGAAGAAAATGAGTGTGACTTTTATAGGCAATGACTCTGATGCTTTACTTGTTTTCTAAGCAGAAAGGTTTCAATTTCAAATGGAGATTGGTTCAATCAAATCTTCTGTTCCTTGATTTTAAAATTCAAAATCAAAGATTGATATAAATCACGTTCAATTGTATTTTGAATTTCAATTAAAATCAATCCTTTTGTATATTTTAAAGAAAATAATGGACTTGGGCTCTTAATCAATTTCAAGCCCAAAAGAGCATAATTAATTACTTTAGAAGCCAGCCCATAAGATTTGAATGAAATATGAAGAACATTCCAACCTTTTAAACCACAATCCAAATATCACACCAAGCCCATTAACATGGCAACAGACGTTCTAAGCCCGTTTTGGAGCCCTAAACGTCAAACTTAGAAAAATTGTATTAGAGACAAAAATGTGCAGAATGACCCAATTTACTGAGTGGTAATTTTCAGGCCATTTTGAGGCTCGTATGAAAAGATATGATGAAAACAATACACGATTTTATTTCAAAATGATTTTTGGCTCAAAATAATGCACTTTCAAATTTGAAATCCATTTTAAAACATCACATGATCAAAATAAAAACCATAATCACTCTACTTACGCCTTGTGAGCATAAGTGATCATCATTGGGAACTCCGAGCTGCTTCCCCATTCTTGCATCCAAAAATTAGGTGTCTACAGTTTGCCCCCGCTTTGTCAGAGGTTTGGAATATTAACAAATGATATGGAAAATGACAACAAAGCACTAACCACATAATTTTTGGAAAAGAAATTCATACCTCAGCTCTGGAATGTGGTACCTTACCTCGGACCTCGACTGCCTCGATTTGACTCTGTGGGGAATAGAATAAAGCTCTTTACCTAGGACCATTATCGCCTAAGGTCTAAACTAGTCCTATTCTAGCATCAGGTTGAAGTCTTATCTAGGACCACTATTGCCTAAATTCAACTAAAAAATTTGATTTGTTTCCAGCACTTACTACCTTCAACGAGGAATGCATCCGACACTATCGACCTTCTTCCAGAGAAGTATTAGGCACTATCGGCCTTCAACAAGGAAAGCATCCGGCACTATCGGCCTTTTGCTAGAAAAGTATCAGGCATTATCAACCTTCAACAAGGAAAGAATTTGACACTATCGGCCTTCTGCTAGAAAAGTATCAGGCACTATCAGCCTTCAACAAGGAAAGCATCCGAAACTATCGGCCTTCAGCAGGGAAATGCGTTTAGCCTTTCATCGGCGTTTAGCAAGGAAATGCATTTAGCCTTATCGACGTTGAGCAAAGAACAAATCATTCTAAGAAAGATAGAGTTTTGGCACTTACTTGAGTGGATTAACTCTGATTTTGTTGAGTCTTTTATTGAATCTTCTGGACTTCACTGGGGATTTTTGAGAACATACTCTCCATTGAGAATCTTGATCAAGACTCGCACTGGGAATAGGGTCATCTACTCTTCGTGACTCACACTGGGGAAAAATGTTTCAGCTATATTTTTTCAATTTTCTAAGGGATTCCTTGTGGTTTGATAATTCCAGATATCTTTTGATCTCAAATGCTTGCAAATCATTCATTAATCAATGTTGTGGAGTGACTAAGAATTTTCTACACTTTTCTGGATTTTCTTTCATTTTACAATTTCCTCTGTCAATTGCAGACACTCTATCTATAGTTTCTCTACAATCTTTAACACTTTAGAGATTTACTCCCAATTTGAGTAGAATTGAGCCCTTGTAACCCTAATTTTGAGTTATAGACCTAACTGTATTGAAACCTTCATCCTTATTTGCAATAAAATTTTGAGGACCAAATTAGCAATTCGCCCAAATTAACAATTCGCCAAAATGGGCAGCAGCCCTCCAATTTCAATTTCTTTAGGGTTTTTGAAGTTCTTTTCTCATTTCTTTACCAAATTTCTTCAAATAAGAAGCAGGAATGGCAGATGATCATGCTCTAGAACCACCCTGGGACCCTGTAAGCATCTTTCACATCCGCGGGGAAGTCCAAAGAGCTTTCAATGGAGGAATTTCCAAGGGCAGGAGGAATCTCTCCACTTTCCAATGCCAAATTCCACATTTTTAGCCTTGTGAAGGACCAAGCCCTAAAACTCCTTATCTTGCTTGTGATTTGTTTGGGCTTTGTTTATCCTGCAATTACAAAGAAACATAGTGGCCAACGCCACTAGCACGCCACTCTTATGAGTGGCGTTCACCACCAACGCCACTTATAGGAGTGGCGTTCAAGGTGAACCCACTCCTAGTAGTGGCGGCATGTAGGGCAGTTTTAACTTGAATGTGTACTTTTAATGCATGTATAGATGCTTTCAAATGTAAAAATTACAGTAATATGTATACTTACATGATGAGTTTATGCATGGACTGAGGTTTGTTGGCCACTTAGGTTAGGAAAACATGCAAATGAGATGATTGAGTTAGGAATATACCTGTCTTGCTTTCTACAGGGTGTTTCATCTTCTTTTACCTTCAATGGGAACTTCCAAAATGTCTGTAATGTCTGGAGATTGTTGCCTTTGGGAGTTCAAACTCTGGTTATTCAAGTTGGATTTGGAACTTTCCTTTCTGCTGTTCTTGATGCTGTAGGGGATTTTGACAATCCTCATTACAACCGTCGTGCAATGCAACCACTTATGGAGAGGTGGTTTGATACTGCTCACACGTTCCAGTTGCCATGTGGGGAGTATACTCTATCTCCTGCTTCTTTTTCTGCAATTACTGGTTTGGCATGTGCTGGTGAGAGGATTCTCTTTGATGGAGGAATCTACCTCGTGGATGGACTCGTGCAGAATGAGTATCTCCTCCGAATGCTGAGGATGGTTCCTAGGCGAAAGAGCTCAAGGAAGCTCTACGTTGATGCTTTGGCTAGACACTTATAGAGCTACTAGCCTGGTTTAAATTAGAGGTTTGACCAGATGGCTCATGTATTCATCCTTTATCTGCTTGGTAGCACCTTGTTCTGTGATACCAATACCACTATCCCTTTGCAATTTATTCCGATCCTCTAGGATTTTAATCAGATGAGCAGGTATGACTGGGGATCTCCTGCTTTGCCCTATTTGTATCTGTGCATAGACAAGATTGTGCATGGTTGAGCTAAATTATGTGGCTTCTAGCATGCTACTCATGTAAGTTGCTTCTTGCTTTTGTAGCTTCCTTGTTTGCTTGCATGCTTCTGACTTTATCCCTTATTTTACAAGTCTAGGACATCGAGATGGGTTTGCTATGCCAATATATGCCTATACATCATCCCTATACATTCCCTATTCTTCGATGGTGGGGTTTGCATCACATGTCTATCCATGCGTCTCCGGTTCATCACCATCATAAGTATCTTAACTCGCTTACCGTTGACAAGGTACAGCTACAACAACTTTGTTAGTTTAAATTGAATTGAAAGTGTGTTAGAGACTTACCTTATTTTTCTGGTTTTTTACAACTTGACAGAGGATGGCTTGGTCTAGTTGAGAGATATCCTCCTTATATTGTGGCCACCATGGAAAAGATGGTATGAGGATTCTCTTGGAAGGACCTGGGGTGAGAATGCGGTTTCTTGGATAGAGGACTCGCCTTCAGTATACTGTGAGGTTCCATAGGGAGCCTTTTGATCCTCCATTAGAAATGTTCTGGGGTCATGACTTGACTGGAGACTTTCTGGATAGTGCTCTCAATGGTTTTGAGTGCTCAGCTTTCATTACTCGGGCTAAGGATTATCAGAAGTTCCTTAGATGATGATGCCTTCCTGCACTTCCTATGTCTGACAGAATGCTTTCCAAGGTAAGATTGCTTGGATTTTCCTTTTAATGGTTTCTTTATCTTTGACTGTGACTGTTGCTTTACAGATTCAGATGGGCATTGTCACTTTCCCTGATTGTGATGATGATGATGATGATGATGATGAAACCGAAGATCAAGCAACTAAAGTTCCTACTAGACCTCACCCTCGAGCATGTTCCCAAGCTAGTGACATTCCTAGTTCCAGTACTAGAGGTCTTGGGCAATCATTTCATGGGCCAAATGGCCCCAGGCCACGTGCAACCCGTCCAGTGCGAGGACATGCCCCAGATGATGATGGCAGCTTCATTCCTGGCCATATCACCGAGTTTCCTATAGTCATGCATAGATCTCATGTTGGCATTGTTGAGCATACTCTGTAGCCAGCTGGATCTTTTATTGCTTTCACCCATGGATGCACTCAAGTAAGTCTTCCCCTTTTTCACCTTTTAATTCTGCTATCTGCTTTCCAAAACTTATTCATTCATTCCCAGGTTCCTATGCATGAGGTGGCTCATCTTGCTTCCTTATACCAGGCTAGCAAGGCCTACACTATTGAGTGTTGTGGTGCCTGGAGAGAGGCCTATGCTTCAGCATGTAGGAGAAATGCTGATCTGAAGAGCCATCTTGTAGATTATGAGGCTGCACAGAATGATGAGGATGCTGATGATCAGGAAGAGGCTGAGGGTGAACAAGAGCTTCCTCAGGATGATTCTAGATAGCCAGAGGCACCTCAGGATGATATTGAGGGTGCTGATGATGATGTAGAGGAGGAGGATGGTGATGAAGCTAAGGAAGAGGAGGAGGAGGATGATGATGATGAGAACTATACTAGATAGTCCACTCTTGCATCTTCTATTTATTAACTTTCTGAACTTTATGTTTCTTTAGGATTTGTAATCCTTGTATTTGAACCTGCATGTTATGAATGTTTGCATATATATACAGTATGTATGCATGGTTTATTTATGCTTTTTCTATAATGAATGCATGAAATGACATGTATAGAATCCTCCTATGGTCATAAAATTTTGCAAGAATCTATAAATCATCTTCTGAAGTGTGCTTGTGGCCCAACGCCACTCTTTGGAGTGGAGTCACCTCCAATGCCACTTTTAGGAGTGGCATTGGTGGCAACGCCACTCTTGGGAGTGGCGTTGAGGTAGCAAACGCCACTCCTTCGAGTTGTCATTTCGTCTTTAAAATCTTGTTCCATTTCAACTCCTATTTAGCCTTGGATTCCCCCAAACCTCGTGGATTATAAATAAGACCTTTGTGGCTCCATAGAAACATTAGAATACACCAAATCAAAGCCTTGGAAATTCTCCCAACTCATCACAATGTTCTAGAACTCAGAAAACCCTGAAGAAACATCTAAAAAGCTTAGAAACACTGTTCTGGGAATCTTTAAACACTTTGCACCTAGAAGAATTCAAATCTTTCCTGAACTTTTCTTGTAACCAAAAACTTCTTCAAGCAGCAGCAGATTCTTGGAGTGCTAGAGATCATGTTTTTCGCTTCAATGGAATAGAAATCTGCCCCTTGTTTGAAGAATTTGAAGGCATTCTAGGTAAGGTTCATGATTCCAATGTTCCCTTGGCATTACCTAGCCTGTATACTCCAACCCTAGAATTCATGTCTAGCATCTTCGAGCTGACTTCTGACCAGATGCGATCCTGCATGGACGGCCAATACATTCTGACTCAATGGTTGCTTTAATTGGGCGATTCAAAACCCAAAGGATGCAAACCCTGGCAAATGATTACCAGCTTTTGCCTTTATTCTCACTTCTTGATGATTTCCATAGAAGGTAGAGGCAGTTTTCAGATTGCCCATATCTTAGAACAGGTAAATAAAGGACATAACCCTTTTCCGACCATCTTGGCTGAAACTATAATTGGCTTAGATTCTACCAAGAACACTCGAAGGCTGAAAGGTAGCCCTTTCCTACTTCAGGTATGTCTGTTTTGGTATCCTCTATTTCCCAGTTTTCTGTCTAGGCTTCATTTGACTCTGTGAACTTCTTTAGATTTGGCTTATGGAGAAATTGGCTGTCATGATGCCCCCAGTTATTCCTAAAACTTACAAACCTCGTCAATGGCAATCTAGGAGACATGCTTTATCTAGAGTTCAACGTGCTGCTTTACAGGAGACTAGTGGCTAGACTAACTTCTTTTCTTCTAGGAGTGAGGATAAAATTTGGAGCTATCCATGGTGGAATCTTTCTTTTGTGACTACTGGCTGTGTAGACCACTGTGTTCCAGTTGCTGGTTTTGGAATAGTTACTTTTTACTGTCCAACTAGGGTATGCAGACAGTATGGAATGGTGTAGAGGATTCCAGGTACTATTCCCATCTTTGCACCTTATGTTGTTACTGCTTATTTTTTTAGAGACATCCAAGATCATTGGGCTGGCTGGACCATTCAGAGAAACTTGAGCTTTACCTAGAGTACTACTACAGATGATCATTACAAGGCTTGGGTTGCTTCAGTGAGTGCAAATTCTTCTTACAGAGCTTGGACTTTATTCCAGGATGAAATAGATGAAGATTACTAGTCTTGGCTTGATATGCAGGCTGATCTTTCGGAAGAGGAACTGAGAGAAAGGGGTGACAGGCTAATGGCTGCAAGTAATAAGAATGTAGCAAAAAGGGCAAGGGATGATGCAAGAGCAAAATTGGATGTAATTTTTGAAGACATAATGAAAGACAAAAGGAAGAAAAAGAAATAGGAAAAATAATTAAGTCTCATAACCATTTCCCTTATTTATGCAATGTTTTAGCTTTTTAGTTATGCAGACATAGAATCAGACATCATAAGTAGATTTGACAATTTTCTATTGCAAAATTTATTTTATTAATATTAGCACAAAAGTGTACTTTAACAATTATAAATGGTATTACTGCTTTCTCACTTTCTTCTCTCATTAGCCTTAACTTTTGCCTATACTGCCCCCATTTTCGGTGGTTAATTTTTGCTTAGATTGCCTCTTTGGGAGGTTTTCATCCTAACAAGCTCCCTTATTTTTGCATGAGCTACCCAAACGGGTTTTCAACTCATCGAGATTTATTATTTTTATACATATTTCTAAAGATAGTATTTCTTGAGATGATCCATGTTCGCAGGTTCTTGAAACTCCTTTCCTTCTAGATCTGATATCTTCACAGCTCCCTTAAGCAAAATCCTCTTGACCAGATATGGACCTTCCCAATTTGGCTTAAACTTTCCCCTAGGATCAAAAGGAATTGGCCTGGCTTGCTTCAACACCCAATCTCTTTCTTTAATTGGTCTGACCTTAACTCCTTTGTTGAAGGCTTTGGCTATCTTCTGCTGATATACCTGAGTGTGATGTAGAGCTTTCTTTCACCTTTCTTCTAAAGACAACAGTTGTTGGTATCTAGATTCAGCCCACTGTGCCTCAGGAATCTCTGCTTCTAATACAACTCTTAATGAACGAATCTGGGTCTCAATTGTCAACACCACTTCACCTCCGAACACAAGGGAATAGGGAGTTTCCCCTGTTGCGGTTCTCATGGTTGTATTGTAACCCATAATAATAAAGGGTAATTTATCTATCCAGTCCTCATATGTTCATCTTAGCCAGGATCTTCTTGATTGTCTTGTTAGCTGCTTCTACTGCACCATTAGCCTGCGGTCTGTAAGGTGATGATCTGTGATGCTCAATCCCTTTTTCTTCTAGTAGATCTGCTGCTTCCCCTTGAAACTGACGCCATTATCTGAGACGATATGATGTGGTTTCCCAAATCTGTTGATGAGCTTCTTGTTGATGAATTCAGCCATACTCTTTACAGTAACTATTGGCAGTGAGATTACTTCCATATATCGGGAGAAATACTCAATAGCTACAACGATGTATTTATGCCCGTTGAAGCCTGTTGGCCTTATTTCCCCAATAATATCAATCCCCTAAGCTGAGAAAAGCCAAGGAGATGTCAGATTGTGTAATTCAGTCGGTGGCAGATGAATCTGATTCCCATGCAATTGGCATTCATGACACTTTCTGACTAGCTTTTTGCAATCTTTGTCCATAAAGTCCCAATAATACCCTTGCCGGATTATCTTCTTAGCCAAAGTGTGCCCATTCACATGAGGTCCACAAACCCCAGCATGAATTTCTTTCATGACCTCTTCTACTTCATATTGATCAAGGCATTGAAGTAGTATCCCATTTAGAGCTCGCCTGTATAATATCCCGTCATGATAAGTGTAGTTCCTCAAAATAACTCTCAAAGCATACTTTTTCTTTCCCAAAGCTCCTTTGGGGTATTCTCCTTTTCTAGGAATCTTATAATCTCATAGAACCAAGGCTTCTCCTTCGGTCCATGAATTATCATCACTCATTCTCCTTAATAAGGAATCCTTGATCTGCACATTATCAATGGCTTCATAGCTACATTCCTAGGGTTGTCCCACATTGATGCCAAAGTCACAAGTGCATCCGCCATCTGATTCTCTTCCCTTGGTAAATGTGTGAAGGTACAATTTGAAATACTCAAGGTGAGTATATGAAGGTACTCTGCATAAGGCTTCAGCTTCTCATCTTTGACTTCCCAGTTCTCAGAAGCTTAGTTAATGATAAGTATTGAATCCCCGTATATAGTAAGGTTCTTTGCCCCTGCTGCAATTGTTGCTTCTAAACCAAATATACATGCTTCGTATTCTACCATATTGTTGGTGACCTTGAAATCCAGCTTCTTAGCCAAAGGGATGTTTTCTTTCTCGAGTGTGATCGAAATTGCCCACACTCCAGCTCCTTTGTGATTGACTGCTCCATCAAAGTAAAGCTTCCATCCATTTGCCTCTATCAGGTTTAAACACTCATCAGGGAAATCATATTCCCATGTTTCTTGCCCCTCTATAGGATTTAGAGCAAGAAATTCTGCTACTACTCTTCCCTTGATGGTCTTTTTGGTCAAGCACTCTATATCAAATTCTGTTAACAATACCAACCATTTAGCAAGCTTTCCTACTAATATAGGTGCTTCAAACAAGTAGCATAATGGATCAACTTTTGCTACTGCTTGAACCTAATATGATGGGTAGTAATGCCTCAACTTCCTTGTCGTCCATATCACCGCTAAGCAGGTTTTCTGAACAATGTCATATTTTACTTCGTAGGCTAACAACTTCCTGCTAAGGTAGTAGATTGCATAGTCAACCCGATTCTCATCTTCTTGTGTGACCATTGCACCTATGGCATCATCCTCTAAGGCTAAGTACAATATTAATGGCTTCCCTGTCCTTGGTGGTTGCAAAACAGGTGGATTCATTAAATATTACTTGATCTTGTCAAATGCTTCTTGACATTGTTTATCCCACTTTATCTTCTGACCTTTTCTAAGCAGCTTGAAAATGGGCTCACAGATCGTAGATAATATAGAGATGAACCTGCTGATGTACTTGATTTTCCCTAGGAAACC
>CANYLF011115290.1:0-10115 GCA_948193215.1 Bocquillonia castaneifolia
TTATTAATAGCATTAAGCTATTATCTCTTCAATTTCAGTTTTGTTCTTTTTTTGTGATTCCTAGATCATGTAATAAAGTAGCTCATGCCTTAGCTGCTTTAGCTTACTTTTTGTTGGAAAACTCTGTTATTTGGTCAGGGAATCTTCCCACCCAAATAGCGCATTTGATTTTGAAACGTTCAGGACGTTCCCATTGCCTGAGTGTTGCCTGAGCTGCTCTAAGTCTCCAAAACCTACAAAACAACGGCAGACTTGGGGTGGTCCCCGGGGTCTGACTCCGATGCTTAAGTTAGAGATTTTCTCTTGAGAGTTATAAATGTATGTGAATGAGAGAACGATACCTGATCCCCTAGATGGCAGGGGTTTATATAGTAGTAGGAACAATCCTCCTAAGCCTTGGAATCCTTGTCCTAATAGGCTTAGGAGTCCTCCTTTTGCTGTAACGAGTCAGTGTCCCCCTAGGATTAGGAACCCCCCTTGGTATGAGAGAGTCCCCCTGGACTTAGGATTCAAGGTGTCAAGACATGTAATGGGCTAACGTGAGCTTAGCACACAATCAGCCCTCTTAGCCTTTTGGGCTCAGGGTAGTGATTCGTATCACAAGTCCCCCCCCCCCCAGCTGTGTTATGTCAAAGACTTAGCTTGAGGGTGATTTCACGCTTTGGTGAACTATCTTGCGGTAATGTTTCTTTTGAACAAAGGCGAACCCTTTGGCGCCGAGATTTAATGAGAATCGCCTCCATGGGACACGTTTCCCTTAGAAGATTACTGTTATATGGGCGAGTATCAGAGATTACTGAAAGTGGTCATAAATGCCAAACGGCGCCTGCTGACACATGTCCTACTAGGCAGTCACATCATTTCAATTTCTTAGATGAAACTGTTCACTTTCCCTCTTCTTATATATCTTAAACATTTCAAAAGCCTCTTTTACTTTCTCTCTCTATTCAAAATATCCAAGCTTTTTCTACCGTCAATGATTTTGATCTAACCTCCATCATTCCGGCCACCATGACTTCGTATTTGCACCAACGTTACTACCTCTACCGGTAAGCCATTTGCAGAGCCAGCCGAAACGCTCCTTCAACCACCTAAGTCTGCTCTTCTCTAGTGTTTTCCATTTTCATTCAAAGCCGATTAATCTATGTATATTGATGCCATCCGTGTTTTGATATTTTCTGGAACTTGTTGGATGATTAGAATTAAGATTTGCATCTAAATATATTGTCTGCCATTATTGCGCTCCTTCAACCACCTAAGTCTGCTCTTCTCTAGTGTTTTCCATTTTCATTCAAAGCCGATTAATCTATGTATATTGATGCCATCCATGTTTTGATATTTTCTGGAACTTGTTGGATGATTAGAATTAAGATTTGCATCTAAATATATTGTCTGCCATTATTGTTTGCCATTGTTATCCACTGTGATGTCCATTTGCATCAGTTCAACTATCCTTACTATAGGAATCTGTTCATGTGCCCTTAACTTTACTGATGAAATGGTTGCCTGAAATATGTTTGGTCTGAAATGTATCTATTGTTTGTGCATTCTGCAATAACTATTAGTTCTCTCTTTTTTTTTTTCTGATGATTGTTTTGGACTTTTCTGGGTATGACTTAGGTTGTTCATGATGATCCCCTCCTTTTACATATCAACCTCTTCATCTTCTACATCAACCCCCCAAGCCAGAACCTCTATCATCTCAGTGTCCCCTGATTCGTTAGACGGTGTTAACCAACCCAATCGCCTAAGGCCACAAGCTCATACCAATACCTCATTGTCTTAAAATGCCTCTAGCTCCTTAAACCCAAAGCCTTTAAAGATAGTTCGCCCTTTTTTACCTTTAGATGATAAACCTTACAACCCTTCAGATAGTGATACTGAGTCCTTTAGTTCTAACAATAGTACTGTAGGAGTCGTCCCTCAACCTTTTCCTCCTCTAGGCTTTAAAATTAAACATATGGCCTGTAAACAGCCCAAAGACACTATGGACCTTCACCCAGCCAAACAGATAGAGTACTACCTAGACCTTTTTACCACTAGGTATGGCGGTCTCCCATATGGGTATACTATGAGACTACCTAATGAGGGTCACCTTGCCAACCAAACCCTAGGCCCAAATGAACAGATAGTTTATAAAGAGTCTATAGAAAGTGGTCTTAGGTTCCCTCTAGACCCTACTCTTCAAAAAATTTTAGAAGACATTCAATGTCCTTTGTCTCGTCTTCATCCCAGCACCTATAAACTCTTCACCGCTACATCAATCATATGTCAACCATAGGGCTACACCTTGACCCCCGAAATCTTCCTAAACGTATATAACGTGGTGGAGAGAGTAGGGACTTCTGAATATGTCACCTTCCAGAAGATCAGAAAAAGGTTTGAGGGGCTTAAAAATCATTTGAAAGGGTGGAGAGATAATTTTTACGTAGTGACCTGTGAAACAGGGTAGGGTAAAATCCCTAATAGTTGGTCTATCCCCCTCAAAAAACCTAAGCGGGTGAGGACATTAGCCAACACCTCCTTCTAATGCTATAAGAAGGGTTTTAAGGTGGACTTTGGGGAGTTCGGCTAAAAATTGAGCAACCTCCACAGAGGTGCTGGCTAATGTCCTCACCCGCTTAGGTTTTTTGAGGGGGATAGAGTAGCTATTAGGGATTTTACCGCACCCTGTTTCACAGGTCACTACGTAAAAATTATCTCTCCACCCTTTGTGCTATTGCTTTTTCTAATTGCTCGTCTCCCCTTTTGGGCCCTTTCTCCTTAATCTCCAGGACTGAGGGGGCGACTTTCTGTGTTTTCTTCTTGGCTTTCTTTTTAGGTTGTTTGTCCTTTGTTTTTTTTCCAGCCTTTAATGTCTTGAATTTTGTCATCAAACTTCTGACATGCTTTGTCCAAAATTCTGGCTACATCGACCGCACTAATCATGCTACTCCCCTCATTTCCTCTTTTGTTAGTGGGATGAGAAGATGCATCATCCAGGTCATTCTCTACTCCCTTCCTTCCGCCATCAAAATTACCCCTTAAGGTGCAGTAGGTGGGACAAATTGGGGAACATACTCATGGTGCCCTTAAAGTATGGCTAGATTAGTTTGATCTTGTACTCCTAGAGGAGGGGGAATATCATTATTTGGACGGGGAACGAGAATTCCTTGATTTGGAACAAAAGTAGGGCCTGACTGGAAAACAGGTGGAGAAGGCAAATAAGGGACATTATAATCTATTCTAGAAGGCCTTATTGGAACTGGGGGAACCAGTGGTGGCATGGAAGTTACCGGTGGATCTGGTGTGACTGGGCGACTTCCCGATGGTATTGGTGGATACCCTCGAGTTTGAGGATATTGAATCCCAAGAGTTAAAGTACGTTGAGGAGTTTGATTAGCAGTGGGAATTAGAAATTTAGGTGGTTGTTGAGTGGGGGGAGTCCCCTGAGTAGTTCTGGCTGGTTGTGGCATCCACGTTGGAAGTCCTTCTGAGCCAAAGAAACTAGGAGGTAAACCATAGGGGGGGTCGTTATTCGTCATAATGAACTGTTTTTGAATTAAAAATAGTCCACGCTCACCGCACCAATGAAACGTTCAGGACGTTCCCCTTGCCTGAGTGTTGCCTAAGTTGCTCTAAGTCTCCAAATCCTGCAAAACAAGGGCAGACTTGGGGTAGTCCACGGAGTCTGACTCCGATGTTTAAGTTAGAGATTTTCTCTTGAGAGTTATAAATGTATATGAATGAGAGAACGATACATGATCCCTTAGATGGCAGAGATTTATATAGTAGTATGGACAATCCTCCTAAGCCTTGGAATCCTTGTCCTAATAGGCTTAGGAGTCCTCATTTTGCTGTAACGAGTCAATGTCCCCCTAGGATTAGGAACCTCCATTGGTATGAGAGAGTCCCTCTTGACTTAAGATTCAAATTGTCAAGACATGTAATGGACTAACGTGAGCCTAGCACACAATGAACCCTCTAAACCTTTTGGGCTCAGGGTAGAGATCCGTGTCAGATTTCTTCTGATTTGGTTGATTAATATAATCCTTTTCCCTTAAAAAAAAAAATCTTTCTGATCTTTTTGGACCGACAATAGTCTGGAAAAAAAGAATTTTTTGATTGCAAATACTTGGTGGTGTCTTCAATTTTTTTTTTTAATTACAAAACGTAAATTGGTTATCTTTGAAAATTAAAAATGATTTTTATCTTGTGAATGAATTAATAAATTATGCATGTAGGACAAGCTAATCCGCTCGTTATGCTGCAAAGTGCTATACAATTAGAACCTTTTTTTTTTTTTTTTTGAGGGGATAAACAATTCAAGAACTTTGGATTCTTGATGTCACAATAATGTAGGTGTTGGATTTACTTTTTTCGGAACTGAGTATTTGTTTGATTGTTGCAATTGGTAAAAAAAAAAAAGACATTTTGAAATAATTGATTTGTAATCGTATATAAAATTATGAGTAGTGGGTGCCATTCGAGAATTCATGGTTACCACTTTCCAGATGATAGGTACACAAAAAGACAGAAATCACTAGCCCTACAGAACGAACGTGTCTAGAGTGCGTGCACCTCTACATATATTGACTAACTACAATAGAGCATGCCAAACATTTGAGAATTTTTTAGAAAATTACTTTTACTTTTTTATTTAATAATCGAGTGTGTGTATATATATATATATATATGAAAGAATAAAAATATAATTATAACATTTATAAGAGTTATATCTGTTCTTAATTTATTAATTTTAAATTAATTTTTAAAAATGTCTTTTTTAAAAAAATAATTCTTTTTACCGAATGTAGTGAACTAATACATTAAGCCACTTGAACTATCTAATCCGATAAGGTTCAAACCAATCTTGAACAATTTTCTATCCATGCTGTTCTTTTACAAAATAAAACAGAGTTAATGATTAGTTTTTTAATTTTTTTTTTCAGTTCTGATTTGATTTTAAATACATGTGTGGTACCTGTAATAGTATCCTCGATAATATTCTTCATGTGACTTTCAAATATATTATAAATAATTTATTCTCTATTTTAATTTATTTAAAAATTTATTTGTACTTCAACAAGCACTTCGTATACATTATCTATTTTAATTCTTTTATTGTTAAAAATGTATTTTAAATTTTCATTTTTAAATTTAAAATAATAAAAAGAAATTAAAACATAGTAAAATAATATTTAAAAATTTTTTTACACTCCTTAATAAGAAGAGATATTATTCAATTCATATAAATTTTAAACAAGGAAGATAAAATTAAAAGTTTATTGGGAAACAAAACCAAATACGACACGTCTTTTGAGGATGTTGATTCTTTTACATTTGGCTGACATTAACAATTTGGATACACATTTGACCAGTGGTTTCTGAATGATGGCCACAAAAATGCACATTTGTGTAGTGCTAGCATGCTACATCCTAGTGACAAAAAATTTACAATGTGGGCACCCATATAGACGTGTTTTCAGCATTTGCGATTCGGTTCCCATTAGCAACACCTACTCTACGTTAGACTAGTTTATGAACTTAGGGCCGTTTATATTTTAGCCCTGTGGAAAAAAAAAAAAACACAACTCTACGTGCTTATGAGTGCGTTTATGAGGGTGTGAATAACTCCACCATTCTCACTACCGTTCTTGATGGATCTGACTATTATCTATTCGGACCAGATCCAATAGTAAATAATCCTATTCCTGAATATTCTCACCGGGGGATTAGGGAATACGTGCCACACATGTACGGTGGTGTCCTTGGAAACCCTAGATCCTTACTACACTATAAAAGGAACAATACAGGGACAACTGATGTAATTTTATTCTTCTAAATTTTAGAATAACCCTTTTATTTTGTCTTTAATATATATATCTCTCTCCAACTTTGGCATTGGAGTGCCGTCGGGACACCACCATCCCGCCGTGCTCTAACCTTTCTTTGTTGCAAAGACCCGCACTGGAAAGACCCGCAAAGAGGATACTTGAGACCATGGTGGCCACTGAACCATCATTTGGTGCGGTGAGCGAAGGATTAAATATCACCACCGAGGATGAGAACACAGTTAGGATGCCAACCCTAGCTTCTCTACCACCACCACCGCCTTTAGGGCCAGGCACTATTCCAACAGTCTACTTCCAAAACCCACTCTGCAGACCAGGGGATTTCCCATTCTTTGGCTGCACACCAACACCACCATCCAAGGTGGTCAACCCTTTCTCAAACCCCAAACACAAATATACCCTCCTCTAGCCAAACACCACAACCTAGCCGCTTTGCAAGGGCGGGGCCAGTACATATGCAATCCTTATCCGGAGAAACCCATACACCAAGACCTCAACCATATATCCCCCAAACTGTCCCATATCCAAACGTCGTTTGGCAAGCTACAATGGTTTGTGTCATGCATGAGATGACTAGCATTTTTCAGGCAAGAATGTGGGCTTCTATGCAGCAGATCCACAACCACCAGCCACAATTTCACCACCAAAACCCATTTAATCCAGACTCACACCATAGCACACCACATACAAACTATGTCACTACTTCCACCCTACCTAGCCCAATCCCTCGTGTGTCGGAAAAGGTGGATGAATCTGAGGTGATTAGAAAACCCCCGAGGAGAGAAAAGGAGCAAGAGGATGAAGGGGGTGTTGAGCAGAAGGTTTTGGGCATTTTCCAAAAGTTTAAAAGGGGAGACTTTGATGAAGATTATCTTTTAGATGGCGGATCCCCGCTGTCTCCCATAAAATTGCTAGAACCATTGCTTGATAAAGTTCGAACGCCAAAGATGGATCCGTTTGACGGGTTGGGAGATCCTAAAGAGCATGTGACAAAGTTCAATACAGTGATAGCACTCCAACAACGGGTAACCAACATAGTAAAATGCCGGGTTTTTCCCACAACACTAAAAGGATCGGCACAACACTGGTACCTGCGGCTCCCAAGTGCATCTATTCACTGCTTTGAGGACATGGCCACAATCTTAAAGCGTAGGTACCATACAAACATTCCTCCCGCCAAGAAGACAAGTGATCTTGTGAGATGTACACAGAAGCTGGAAGAGCCATTGAGGGAGTATGTGCTCAGATTTAACAAAGAAGCAATGTTGGTTGACAACTTGAATGTTGAAACGGTAGTTGAGGCATTGAGCAAAGGCACAACTTTCCACTGGTTGGATGATAAGCTGGTAACTAAGAAGCCGGCAACTTTTAATAGAAATGTGCGGATCTAGATGAGACCATATGGGCGGATAGAAAAGAGATGGAGAAGAAGAAGGGCCAGCCAGAAATGAATGAAAAGTACAAAACCAAGTAGAATGAGAGAGATCCCTTCAGGAATCATACTTTCTTCACTCTTTTGAATACCCGTAGAGAAGAAATCCTTATTTGGATCAAGGAAAATGGTAAAGAGATCCACTGGCCTAGGCCTTTAAATCTTGAAAAAAGTGACAAGAGGGATCGGCAGAAGTATTGCAAGTACCATAAAGGCTACGGTCACCAGACTGAGGAATGTCGAGACTTGAAATATGAGATTGAGCGGCTGGTCCAAAAAGGAAAGTTGAAGAAGTTTATCGGTGAACAAGAGCAGAAAAGAGATAGAGAGGAGGCAAATGTAGAGAAGGGGAACCCACCCAGCAAGAAGAAGTTCAACCCAAGCAAGATTTGCTATGTGATTATAGGGGGAGCCCAATAATAGAATCGACAAAGAAAAAAAATAGAGAAAACAGGTAATGCTAGTCGAGTCAAGCCTATCTACGGTTTCTTTTGACCATACAGATGCCGCCCACGTCAAGGGACCACACAATGATGCACTAGTAATTGATGCTATGGTGGGAGAATATCTGGTAAAGCGGATGTTGGTAAATGAAGGTAGTGCAGTCAATATTTTGATAAAAAAAGGCATATGTCATAATAGGTAGTGAATTGTCTGCCCTAAAGCCTATTAAGACGCTGCTAGTGGGGCTTGGTGGATGGCCAATACAACCAATTGGAGTAGTAGAGTTAGAAATGCACTTTGGGGAAGATGGAGGCCCAACAATGTCCATTTTTGTGCCATTCAACATTGTAAATATGAAGCTTGCTTACAATGCCATACTTGGGAGGCCATTGCTATATGAGACTGGAGCCATCATAAGCAACAGCTATCTGACTTTGAAAATTTGAACTCCTAAGGGACCAGTGGTCATTAGGGGGAACCAAGAGGAATCCCAGTAGTATTATGTGGTGGCGGAAGGAGGAAAAGCAAAAGCTCTGAGCATAGAACATATTCTATGTCCCTAGGAGGGGAAACAAAAGGGACAATCAGCTGAAGAAACAATCGAGTTGACCCTAGACGATGGCAAGACAGTCAATATCGGCACCCAAATGAAGGCAAGTACTAAAGAAAGTGTGATTGTGGCTCTAATAGATAACCAGATGGT
Source organism: Bocquillonia castaneifolia (assembly GCA_948193215.1). Lineage (NCBI taxonomy): Eukaryota > Viridiplantae > Streptophyta > Magnoliopsida > Malpighiales > Euphorbiaceae > Bocquillonia > Bocquillonia castaneifolia. The sequence goes on from CANYLF011115290.1 coordinate 8,414, forward strand.
TTTTACTTCAGAACCGGTGGAGATAGAGGGCATTGATTCGAGTATAATTACTCACAAGTTGGGGGTTGACCCAGGTGCCAAGCTAGTAAGGTAGAAAAAAAGGCAATTTAGTGTAGAAAAGCAGAGGCTAATCGAGGAAGAAGTAAAGAAGCTGAAAGCAACCAATCATAGAGCCGATCCAACACTAAGAATGGTGTCTGAATGTGGTCTTGGTAAGAAGTCAAACGGCAAGCATCGGATGTGTGTTGATTTTACTGACCTAAATAAAGTCTGCCCAAAAGACAATTACCCCCTACCTTCAATAGACCAGATGGTCAATTCAACAGCTGGTCACCAAATGTTCTCAATAGCTGATGCCACCAATGGTTACCACCAAGTGCTTATGCATGAAGCAGACGAGGGTAAGATCGCCTTTATTACTGACAGTGGTACTCATTGTTACAGGGTAATGCCTTTTGGCCTTAGGAATGCAAGCGCCACCTATTAAAGGCTGGTGAATTATATGTTCAAAGATTAGATCGGGAGAAATGTAGAAGTATAAGTTGATGACTTGCTTATCAAGAGCCAACGGGAGGAATACCATCCTCGCGACATAAGGGATGCCCTCGAGGTATTGCAGAAATTTTAAATGAAGTTGAATTCTGCTAAATGCACATTTGGCATCAAGTCAGGGAAGTTCCTAAGCTTCATGGTATCTGAGAGAGGAATAGAGGCCAATCCAGAGAAAGTAAAAGCGATATTGGAGATGAAGCCGCTTAGAAATGTGAATGAAGTGCAAAAGTTTAATGGGCGGATAACAGCATTAGGAAGGTTTATGTCTTGTGCAACTCTGAAGTCTTTACCATTTTATAAACTGCTTAAGGGGCTGAGAAAGTTTGAGTGGACAGAGAAATGTCAACAGGCGTTTGAGAACCTAAAAAAGTTCCTAGCATCTCCGCCTTTATTAAGCCGACCAGTGGCAGCGGAGAAACTTTATCTATACCTAGCAGGAACTAACGCGATAATTGCTAGTGTATTGATAAGGGAGGAAAGTGGTGAGCAGAAGCCGATCTATTATGTAAGCTATGCGCTGAAGGGATCTGAAATTAGATACCCATATATTGACAAAATGGCCCTAGCTGTGGTTGAAACCAGCAAAAGGTTGAAGCCATACTTCCACGCCGATACAATTATTGTGAGAACAAATGTAACGGCCTCAAAGTTTATTAATAATTAATTATACAATTATATATGTAAATCACTTCATTAAGCATGACATTGGCATTATAATTATGTGTAATACATTGCATAATATATGGTAGAATGTATTGTGTGTAATAGGATTTGCGGGAGTTGGATAAGTTGAGGGAGCTAATTGTAATAGAAATAAGAGATAATGATTAATTGGGTAGTAGAATATTATTTGAGGGTTGTATGGTGAAGGAAGTTTGGTGACATGTGGCAATTGTAGAAGGATGGAGGGTGGAGGACAAGTGTCTTACTATAAATATAAAAAAAAAGAAAGGGACAAGTGTCAATTGGAGAGAGTGTAAGATGGCTATTAATTAATTAATACAATAATAATGATAATAATAATAATAATAATAATAATAATAATAATAATAATAATAATAATAATAATAATAATAATAATAATAATAATAATAATGATGATGATGATGATGATGATGATGATGATGATGTTAGTGGAGGATCTCTACAC
>CANYLF011115785.1:0-11465 GCA_948193215.1 Bocquillonia castaneifolia
AATTTGATGAGAATTGAAATTGGATGATAGTTTGAGATGTTGAATTGGTTGAGAATTGCCTTGGTTGAATTTTGATTGTGTTTGAATTATGGAATTGATCTTGATTTTACATTCATTGTGTGAAGTATGTGATGTTTATATGTTTTGGTAATTTTAGCTTAACGTATTCTTGGTTTAATTGATTAAATACTTATTGAGTCGCCAGCTCACCCCTTGACATATTTTTCAGGACATTTTACTAGTAGATTGTCGAAACCGTGCAAATTCTGCATTTTGCATCATCAAGCATATCAGGTGGGCCGGAGGAGGATACATATTGCACGAGGAATGTTGGGAATGTAAAATATGGAAATCAAGTATGTGTGATGTGGTTAATAATCTAGTATATGATATGTAAGGATAACTTGATAACCATATATATGTTTGATGTTGGTTTAGATTTTATCTTAAGGAGTGGTTATGTGTGCTTAATTTAAATTAGCTAAGTTAGAACTTAAATTGATTATATTCATATCTAGTGAATGTATAACTTTGGTATGAGAATGTGAATATATGTTAGTAGCTTTAATGATGAGAAATTAGAGCTAAAATACAACTTAAATCACTTATCGCATTATTTTAAATTTTGGGCTGTTTTTATCATAATTTGTGTTGTCATTTGAAGCCAGTTAATCAACAGTATTTTCTCTAAATTTTTAACCATTTAATACATTAATAAGTCTCCTAAAAACCCTACAAAATTCATATCAAAACCAATTCGTTTAGGTGGTGAAATAACCTAAGTTTTTAAACGTAAATTTTGAATCGGTTTTTGCATAGTTGCTGCCCTAATATTAACTTTTTCATATTTGACTTCATCAATTTTTCTAAATTGATTTTTAAGGTCTATTTCAGTATATTATTGATGAATATAAAGTTTGATTGAAGAAAAAGTGCATAATTTGGCTAAAATAATTCAAAAACTACAATTTTTTGCAAACCGTTAGAAGTTTACGATAGTTAAAATATTGAGTGTTACAATCACGCTTGATCTGCTGCGTTGTAAATTTTGTTTGTTATATTGAGTGTTTTTTTATATATTCTGATAAATTAATATAAACTGACATATTATATCAGTAAATGAGGAAGTTTAAGAAAATGATTTCAAATATCGAATTATATATATGTGTGTGTGTGCGCGTGCGCGCTTATTTTCTCCCTGAGGATCAAGCTCATTATTTTCCTCAATAATGCAATGTTGCAGAAAAATCAAATAGGAGAGAAGGCTAATTTGGTAGAGATTTATGTGGCTAGACTCTAACGATCTTAGGAAAAAATATTTTTGTTATTATTAATATTATTTTAAATTTTATTTATCAAAGAGTGATAATAAATTAAATTTTATTATAATTTTTTTATGAAAGTTTATTACTTGATAAATTAAATATTTTTAGTGAGTATATACTAAGTATACATATAAATGTTTTAAAAAGGTGAGGTGCTACAAGCCGTGAAACTTAAAAACTGTTTTTCTTTCTTTCTTTTTTTTCCCGAAAGAACCAACTTGGTGTTTTTCAAAAATTATTTACATGTACAAGAATTTTGATTAAGATTTATTAGATATTATAAAATAAATAAAATAAAATAAAATAAAATAAAAACGTAGAAGGAGACAATGGTACTTATGAAATTAATTAATCACAATCAAAATTTTAGGCATTTTTTAAAATGGTCCCTAAAAGGAATGATTTCTTTCTTTCTTTTTTTTCCCTAAAGAACCAACTTGGTGTTTTTCAAAAAATTATTTACATGTACAAGAATTTTGATTAAGATTTGTTATATATTATAAAAAAAAAAAAGGAAAACGGTAGAAGGAGACAATGGTAGTTATGAAATTAATTAATCACTATCAAAATTTTAGGCATTTTTTAAAATGATCCCTTTTAGGAATGGGTGATTTGCACTTGCGATCTCCCATCATGAATTTTTAAATATTATTAGAACTGTGTAAAAACTGAATTGAATCAATTAATTTCAATCTCGTTTAATTTTTAACTTTCAAATTTTTAAAAAAAATTTAGTTCAGTCCAGATTTAAATGTCTGAGTAAAAAAATTGAATTAAATCAAATATTAATCGAAATATAAACTAAAAATTGAATTGAACTGCCAAATTAACCCAAATGCACAGATCAAAACGGTTTAATTTGGTCTTGATCCCTATACATTTTCGGTTTGATTTGATTTTAAAAATTAAAAAAATAGTTCGGTGAACCAATACACACCCCTACAATGATCACCAATTCACCATTTATTTTCTATATTTTCTTTTTAACGGTCACCATTAAGGTTTTTTAGCCCATGATCATTTTAACAATTACAAATTCTAATCCATAACTATTCCTATGCAAGTAAAGGTAATATATATCAATAACACATGCAAAATGTGCAAAAGAGAGGAGAGAAAAAAAAGGGGTGATAAATTAATATGTGCTACTTTATTAAAGATGATCCAAAAAAATAGTGAAATTTAGGTAATATGTCCCTTCTATCGCTGGGATATATGTTAGAACGTTAACATTATAATATAACAGGTGGCTTAAACCCATATAGGCCAATGACTATATCGTTCATTTTTTTGTTGAAATAAGAATCAAAATGTTGAAAATTTTGCCCCCATGTATATTATGTCTGCCCCCACTAAATAATACTATCACACCACCACAGTGATATCCACCAAAAAACGTAGTGGCTTCAACAAATTAAACTTTGCCATATTTTTCAACATTTAATCATGACTTTAGGACTCGTGTTTGTGATTTATATATATGTGTATATGCATGTTTCATCCTCTGCTCTTCTTTCTTATTCGAATATCTTGTCATTTATCTTGCATGCATGAATGAATCATATGGAATCCTTCGTACTTTTCTCCGTTGCTTTAATGTGAACATCTTTAATTCACTCATCATTTGCAAAAACTATACTATATTCATAACGAGAAACCAAGGACTCCCCCAGTTTCTAAATTCAGTACAACTTACTGTGCGGCAATACTTAGAATAAACTCAATATGAAAATAAAAAATGATTAATAATTTGAAATGTTTTTTAATAAAATGACAATTATTTAGGAATAGAGGAAATATAGTCCCATGAATATTGGATAAAGAATATATTTTTATAAAATATTTCTTTTTGATAATTTCTATTGAGAATTTAAATATTAATCCAATCTTTATATGGGCTACTTTTGTAATATAAACTTACAAAATAAATCTACTTGATATAAAGATATTTATTATTTCTGAATTTCTTAACTAATCAAGTTCAATTTTAATGGTGTTGATTGACCAAAAGCATCAAGTTTCAGCTCAATTTTATATTAACATCATTAAGATTTGGATCATGCAATATTAACATTTTAGAATTAATTATCTTTTTGTCCCCGCAGATTTTGTTTTTGCTATGAGAGGGGATTTGAACCTGAAACTCTGAGGTTCAGCTACATATGTCTCAACCATTAAACTATGCCTCTGAAGACATCCCACAAACGTAGTTTAGTGATTGAGACAATTGTAATTGGATTTGAGTATATCAGGTTGAAATCTCATCCCTTTCCCTAAATAAAAAAAGAAATAGTTGTCTTTTTTATTTAATCAAATTTTAATTTGGTTTTTTTTGGTAAATAAATCTTCATTTTGTTGCTAATAGTTTATCCTCCTTGAAATTTCATGTGACTGTAAGAGGGTTTTTTCAATTTAGGAACTATTATTCGGAATCATTCCTAATCTTGCCACTTACTGTCATATGAAGCCACGTTGGCTTTTCAGAAAGTTGAATTTGACTTGAGCCAGAACAACAAAAATCAAAGTTTGATGATGATGATGATATTTTCATTGTTTTTTAATCACTATAGGTATATGATATTTATGTAAATTTAATAATGCCAATGCAATTTACATTAACTTAATCTCCTAAATACATATGCATTTTTGGTTCTTATGTGTTTTCAAAACATTTGGTTTGCTTGTATAATTTTCCAGTTAATTTAGAAAAGAATTTAGGTACTTTGGATTTTTTTTCCCATACTTTGATTTCGTTTTGTTTCTTATGAGATGGGATTGCTATATTAATATGAATACTCTGTGTTTCCCATTAAACAAGATGCACTTGAATACTGCACCAAGAACAACTTAGGAAATGTCAAAATAATAATAATAATTAGAACACTAGCAGATTTAAGTAACAGTAGAAAATCTATAAATGGTATTTAAAAATGTTAATGAAGCCATATTAAAAGAAATGGTATGTGATCAGAAGGAGAGAAGTTAAACAAAGACTCCATTTTCAGTCATGAAATACAGCTGATCCATAAAGCCGATAGAAACTGAACAAAGTTTCAATAAATTAAAACTCCATAATAACATTACTACATATGCAGCAGCAACAATTAATATTAATAATAATTAGAAGAATGCCCTACTTCCATAGAAGACCCTTGATCCATCTTTTTTCTTCTTCTCAACTTCTAGTTTATTATTATTGCTATGACTTTGAATCAAATCACCCTGATGATGATGATCTTCATGTTCAGGCTTATCAAGATCCATTGGAAGTTTCATCTTTGCTAATGATTCAGTGAACTGTTGCATACTTCTCATATACATGTCTACTATTTGTTGCTGCATTGCTGATTGTTCTGCTTCAATATTTATGTTCCCTAATGGGGATGAAAATACCTGACCGAATTTCACTGAATTTACAATCCCTTCCTTGTTGCTTTCTTCCCCTTTGCTCGAAAAATTCGAGTCCTTTTCATCTCTTGCTTCGCTTCCTTTCTTCGATGTGGGAGTGTCAGGGCAAGTGCTTGATCCGTGATTTGCCTCTGTAGTGACAGAAACGTTGAGAGAATTTGATGAGTGAGCACCGAGGAGAGCAGTCTTTTTATCAGTCGAATCGGATGAGTTTCGATCATCGGTTAAACTGGTTGTAGTGGAGCTCAAGAAACCTGAATTCTGTATGCTGCTACTTCCATTTGATGAAGTTGAACCACCTTGATTGTCTTCAGAAGAACTTATTAACATTTCATAATCAACAACATGGTGAGGAGGAGAGGCACCAAGGTGAAGAAATGAGCCAGGCTTTGAACCTAAGCCGTCAAAATATTCAGACACCATTTGTTGATTCTCTCTGACAACATTGATATCAGGAAACTCAATTCTTGAATACTCGATCGGATCGAGAATGACCTGTGAGATTTTTCTGTCGAGTAACACAACTTCAGCTGATATGGAAGAGCTGGAAGCAGCAGGTGTTGAAGATGAAGGATTGACAGGCAGAGATTTGTCTAATGAAAGAGACAATTGGACCGTACCAGCAGGTGAATGAAAAAGATCTGTTGAAGAAAGGCTGTAATCTTCAGTAACTTTTCCTTTGCCAATAATTTGTGAAATTGGGACTAAAGCAAATCCCAGAAGTTGATCTTCCATGTAGGTTCTAGCTCTACTAAGCATCCAAATCTCACATTTCAGAACGGCATCAAGTTGTTTGACTTTGATCACTAATTTCTCATTGAATTCAGGGTTCTTCCCACCTCCATTGATAATTCTAGTTGAGTGAGTCTCATCAGGGTTATAAGTGAGTGAAAATTTTGCATATACATCTTGGTTATCATAGATGCATATGTTATGAATATTCCTAGCATGATGAACATATATTTCAAGAATCCCCGACTCCTCAGAATCACTGTCGCCGTCGCTCATTGTGTTCGCATCTGGATTATATCGGAACCCAGTTTCTTGATTGAAAGAATCCATTGGAAGAAAAGAAAAGATCTTTGAGTTGGATGATTCAAGCAGGTTGGCTGAAATTTGGCAAGGTACAGAACAAAAACAGAGCTAACACAGAACAAACAGAAAAAATAATGATAGTTTAGAAGACCCTAAACCTACTTGAATCTCCCTTTTTGGACTGATGATTCCTTCTAGAAATATATAAAATAACAATGCATGAAAGTAAAGGGAAGGATTTGTAGCAGAAAGAATGTTTTAGAAGGAAAGAGAGCAGAAAATAACAGAACAGAAACAGAGTATTTTCAGAGAGTAGTAGTAGTAGAAGTAGTTAGTAATGGGAGATTGATTACTTACAAAGCATGGAAGCCTTTTCCTTGTCTAGCATCTATATCCTTTTTTTATGGTTAGAGGCTGCTGACAACATCAAAGCATGAATTCAAGGAGAAGGCTGGGCATGAAGAAAAGGTATGTGAGAGAGAAAGAGAAAGAGTGACTTACAGTGGAAATGAGGAGAAACTTGCTTTGTGCTAGTTGAAGAAGAGGTGGGTGTGTGGGATGTAGTAGGTGAGAATCAAGAAATAAGAGAACAAATCAAATAAGATAATTGTGATGATGATATATTATGGTTATTTTTCAAATACCCACTTTTTTTTTTTTTTTTTAATTTTTGGGTTTGGTTAATTCTTTTACATGTTTCTCTTTTTCAATGAGGGGAAAAAATGGGTGGGTGGGGGATTGAGATTTTTCGAAATAGCTTAGCTTTGCTTTGCTTGACATTGCAGCTTCCACTTCTAGCGACTTATTTTGCTCCACTGAGGTAATTGGAGGACCCACTTCAATTATCATTTTCTCCACCTATCTTCTTCTTTTAGATGCTCTCCAATGCTTCAACACAATATAAATCACTCTCTTTCTGTACTCTCAAGGCCTTTTGTTAACAAGAATTTGTAATGCATACAAATTAAACCCTGTTTACTTCCTTGGCATTAAGGGAAAGAAAGTTACTTTTGATGCAGCATTATTTTTTTCCTTCTTTTGAAACTTCAATGGATACTATTCCATCTTCCTAAACTAAGGAAATGTCCAAAAGAATAGTAAGCCTTTGATGCTCAAATCCTACTGTTCAAGTGGGTTTATGGTCATATTATTTGCTATCTTTAGTCAATCTGAACCTTAATTGACAAGTTGAAATGATTGGTCCATTTTAAGAAAGTTAACCGCATGTTATCCCTGTAGATTTTTTTTCCTTTAAATTGGTTAAGCTATTATAGCATTATATAATGCATAATCATTTCAGTACACTAGTTTTTTTTGAACATTTACTTGGTTATTTGCTGAAATTTTAATCCCATTTAGACAAATTAAAATCAAGACCAGACAAACTAATCAAAAAAATTAAGACCAGACAAACTGATAAAAAAAAAATTAAGTATCAGACAAGAAAATTTTGTGCAGTAACTCACATTACTTCTATGTTTAAGAATTAGAAAAGGAGGGGACAGTCAAGGTCCGATATGAATGCTTGTAGAAAGTAACAAAAAGAGAACTTGAAACTAATTGTAATTGGAAAAATTAATCCCATCTTTATTATAATGAAAAGTCACTAGTGAGTTTATGTAATTAACCATATTATTGAAAGTTAAGATGTCTAAAATCCTATAAATCCTATGGTATTTCATGTTGTGTTAAAAAAAAATGGTATTTTATGTTTTTTTTATTTGTATCTTTCTTTTTTTTTCCTCTATTTTTTTCTTGTAATTATGCAATTCAATGTCTATCATCCATATTCAATGTGAATGTGAACGGAATGATATCTATATAAACCTAATTAAATGCGTTTTTTTTTTTTATGAATGTGAATGGAACAAGAAACAAGTCTTTTTCAATAGTTATGAAGAGGGTTGCTAATTAACATTCAACTTAAATCTAAAGGGTTCTCATATTAGTTGGCTCAGTGGTTGTTAACTGTCTTCATGGTTTTATGACATGAGAAGTCATGACTTGATATGAATTTCTATGCAGTTTTTGACTTACTTTTCCATTTGATTAGTTTGTCCAAAATTCAAAACTATATTATTCTAATATTCTAATGACTTCTTTTGCAAGATGGATATTCTCTCCTCAACTTTTAGTTATGCATATAGTATTCACAATCAACAATTGGCTAGTCTTCCTTACAAGTTTAATTTAAAATTCTACTAAAAGAGATGGTGGCAAAGAAAATTTTGTCACTTGTGCAGAATAAGCAAATTCTAAACAAGTTATCTTCTTGGAGCGTTAATGTAAAAGGATGAAAATTGTATAAAAACATTTACAAAGTAGGTGATAGGATGCTATCAATCAATGAGTGGAGTAGGGGCCATATATTGATTAGAAAGTAAAGAAATAGGCACACTTGCATTTCTACCATTGTACCATTGGAGACATTCTTCACTCATTTTCTGGCAAGTAGTAGAAGGTTAAAGTTGGTACATGATGACTTATACTTGGACCAAGACAATCAAATCCTTTTTTTTTCCTTCTTAAACTTATTTCATTCATAAATAAAGAGTAAAAAAAAACTCAGAAATGTATAAAAATGAAAATCTTTTTATAGAGAAAAATACACATTCAAGATGCTTCAATCAACTTTACGAAATAAAATTGAAGGGAACATAATTGTTCTTAAAGATTGCAATTGGACCGTCTTTAGGATTGAAGTCATGATGTGGCTGAGACAAGATGAGGCAGAAAAACAAAAGGTTAGGCCCAAGAGCACATTGAAACTAATATTCCATTTTGTATGATAAAATCTCACAATTAATAGTAGAAATTATAATATCTGCCAGAAATAAAATATCATAAATAGAAACCAAGATATATATTTTTTTCAAAAAAATTCTTATACTCCAAATTATAATATCTACATACGTAAATTCAAATTGGAAGGGCGTGAATGATAAATTCATCTAGACACAACAAGAACAAGAATATTCGGCCCACGGATAAAACTAGAGTTCCAGGAAATGGACAATTGAAAAAAGTTACAAGGATCTCATCACTTTCCCTATCATTTCATTTGCCCCACAGATACAGTTTGCTGCAAGCTGAAGAGGAACATTTAGCATTGTCTTGCTCATCTTTAAAGAGCAATAATGATGGATGAAAACCTGCAACAATTTCCAAGCTCATCAACTTTCATTTGTCTAATCTCCCATTTAGTAAAATCTATAATTAGCAATTGAGTTTGGAACCATCCAATGGCGCTTTCGTTTTACAACAATGTATCCCCATGACAAATTACAAGTCCACAACTAACATTAGTTGCATTTCTATGCCATCTAAACGTTGATCATTAATGTACAGTTGAATCAGGCTTCAGCAATAGAAACAGTAAAAGAAACCCATAACCAGATCCTGAAGTTGAATATGCTAATTAAATTTGGAATCATACAGTAAACCTGTAAATTCCACGGACTTACCCTTACCCATCCCCAACCCAACTACCATGTCATTATTTCACAAAGTTAAAGGAAATACTGTACAAAGACCAGATTTATGGTTTCTGGATTATTAAGTACACATTATGGCATAGAAAGGGTCACTTCCGACCCAACCTCACCAAGTGCTGTTGATGTTTTGCTGCCGCTGCCTTATCAGCAGCTTCACGCTTAAGTGTCCTCTTTGCACGCCGGCCTGTTCTATCTTTTGCAACCTCTTTCTTTTTAGGTTCACGTGATGATGAACCAGCATCAGAATCCTGGACATTTGCCCGATAAACTGGCCTTGCTTCTTGACGCCCTGACCTGACATAACCATTGTCTCCCCACCTCCGATTACCAATTCGGAGATTGGATGAACTGCTCAGGTAAACATCAGCTAGATCATCCTCATCCTCGTCATCATCATACTCGTACTCATATTGATAATAATCCTCTAAATCATCATATGCATCTTCATGACTCTCCACATTCAAAGGATTAAACCATGCAGCTCTAAGAAGAAGGCACACGCTTTCCTCAAACATGTAATCCTGAATGCTGTTCAGCAAGTCAAGGCATCATCAAAACAGTAAGAAGGCAAAAGATGACCTAACAAGCAAGGAAACTGATGTAATATACGTGATAAGTCAAGGCATCATCAATACAGTAAGAAGGCAAAAGATGACCTAACAAGCAAGGAAACTGATGTAACATACGCCATATCGCATGTGTTCTGTTCTGCTTATATCAAAATTACTTATTAATTAATACCAAAGAAAATGTTCGCACTCGAAATGTGATATATACAAATTATGTTGACTAGAAATAAGAACAAGTGCTACCTGCCATCAAGTGAACGATGCACATTAAGAAACTCAAATGGATGTTTGCATTGAGGACAGGTTGGTTGTTTACGGTATGTAGCCCATCGAAGGATGCACATCACACTGCACATAACAGACAACATATAAAAACCCATGAATGCAGGATTTATGATCAATTTAAACAATAGATCAACTTGTACTAGCACTAGATACTATGCTTAACTAGGACTCCTTGATGCTACCCTCAAGTTAGAAAATAGTTTATACACATATGGCCTATTGCCTACACAGTTATTACCTCACCGCAACTTGGAAGTTAAAAGAAAAAACGATTCATTCATAATGAATGAACTCCACATGTTAAGCTACCAACATACACCACTTAAACCGCTTAAAAATCATACCCAGACGGATCTTGATATTCACAGCACAGTGAGACAAAACAAATTTAGAACAAACCTATTTACATTGGAGAAGTAACTGTAACACAGATAATAAATAAATAACTGCATAGCAAATGTTGGCAAACGATCAAAGGCAGGACTAAAATGACAGCCCAAATTTCAAATTTCAGAGACCATTTTACAATCAAATATGGGCAGGTTATAACTCCTGCTTCTAAGAACCATTTTCAAGAAGAAACTAAGATATGGTTCAGAATGAACCGAGAAAAAAAAAGGCTCCAAATTTTGTGACAATGCTTTGACCAGCATCAGTGAATAGCAACTTTAGAAGCCGTAAAAAGAATATGTACTTCTATAATTATTGTCTAGTTAATGATTGGATTAAGCTTACTGCGGTATATGCATACTTTTGGAAAGTTGGTTGCATAATCACAAAAATTAAAAAATAAATAATAATGACAAAATAAGAGAAACAATTACCAAAAGGGTTAAATATGATCGCCCCCCCTGAGGTTTGTCATTGACAATGATTTGCCCCCTCTGTTTTTTTTAGTCAATTAAAAACCCCTTCACGTTTGTTCCGTCCAATGATTTACCCCCTCTGTGTTATTTTTGCTGTTAGTCAACAGGTCAAAGGGTTGACTTGCAAGAAAAAAGTTCAATCTAGTCCCTAAACTTTATTTTCTTTAATAAACTCTTATAAAATCACTTTTAATTCATAAAAAAAAACAACAATTATTTCATAAAATTATTCTAAAAACCAACTAAAATTTAAATTAATTTATTCAAAATTTAAAAAACTTAAATAAATTATAATAAAATAATAAAGTCAGTAAAATATGTTACAAAATTATAAAAAAATAAAAATAAATTTAATAAAATTACCAAATAATAGTCTAAATAATTATTCAAAAACTACTTAATGGTAAAATTTATATCTTAATTATCTAATGTGATTATTAATAAATTTTTTAAAAAATACAATAATTTCACAAAAATCATAAA